>DWKW01002901.1:0-10528 GCA_018250115.1 Doberes anticus
CTAGTTGAGGTTTTATGTGGATGTCCATGGGCTGCAGTGACCACTTAACATCAGGTGGCCTGCATGCTCGTTTGATATTCTTTTAAGATAAAAAAAAAAAACTTAGATTTGGATGTCCATGGGTTTAAGAAACCCCTATCCCCTAGGCAATCGGCTAGGTGCAGAGACAGCTTAATAGTAGCTTGTAGCCCACATGCCAACAGCATGCGACAATAACAACAATTCCACATATGCTTAAAAAATGTGCGTATGGTAATAAAGTAAAGGAATTTGCATAACAAAATAATACCCTACAGTACACTGTGGGGGTACATTTTCTCTATACACTGTAGTGTATAGAGAAAATTAATAATGTTTTCTCAATGGATCATAATTTACGCTACAACATTTTACGAAGTAATTTCTCACGAATGTAAAACTGCTTGACTAAATCTTGTAAGTTAAAAACTACTTTCGACATAGTATAAGACATTAGACAACGCATACATAATAGAATAAAAATGTTTCAAAACAAGACTTACTTTAATTAAATTTAAAATTAGTTTTAAATTTTAAAGCAGTGCTGTTTTATTATCTTATGGGCTTTTTTACAGGATTTACCAAAGGCGAAAACAGTATTTTTTTTATGAAAAAGTCTGCCAAATACCTGATGGTAAGTCATCATCGCCTATGGACACGTGTGTCGCCAGAGGAATATCACCTACTTTGCCTGTATTAAAGGACTCGTTTTACACTCTTCTTAATGCCCTCCATGTTCTCCATTTTTTAGTTCCATTTTAATTGGACTTTAACATAAATGATGAAATTATCTGTGAAACTATAAAAAATACAAAAAATCATCCCCAAGGAGAGATCCCCTATGAAAACCTTATGTTTATGAATTTAAATGAAGAGGTACCCATACAAGCGTTTTTATTGTAGTATCGTAGTAAATTTAAGATTGTAGAATAGATTAAAGTTATGATGAATATTATGATGAAGATTTTGAGAATAAATCTCTTTTACCGCAATGTTAAAATATTGAAATTATTATTATTACAAAAAAAAAATTACTGATACTACATACATATTAACATAAAAACTAGATTAATGTTTAAACACGGTATTAATAAAGTGTTTTTATATGTTAAAAAACTGAATACAGAAGAGAGAAAAGATTCTTTCATATCTTATAAGTTTGTTTTTCAATAACTCATACATATAAAATGATTTAATAAAATTTGGTACACAAATTGATTTCAATTAACATGTAAGACAATAGTTATCCCGGGGAAACAAACGATTTCAACATAATACTTTCCTTAAGCCTTAACCAATGCCGACGAAGTCGCGATTACACCCTAGTTCATAAAAATACTTTTTAATAAAATCAATTGCTATGTTATCAATTTGCTTGTCTTTTAATGGTAATGTTACCAAAAACTTCAGTTAAACAAGGTATGTTGCACAAAAACTTCAAAGCAAGTGAGCTCAGTCGACTGTTACATACTCAACTCCGAAACGCGGCAGCTGCCAAGAGCATTTTTCAAACAACAATCGTGACCGCTCAACAAACTAATGCCTGAATTAAATTTATGTAAAACAACTATAAAAATTAGGTAAGTACTATAACAAGTTGCAATTTTACAATAATACGTCCCTACCTATATATTTACCTTGGTTTTACAGTTAAGCATTGCTTCCCTAGTACCAGGGATTATTGCGACTGGTTAAAATTTTGTGCTCATGTCCGATATCCTTTACTAAATATGCCATAATAAAAATGTGCAGATACATGACGACTTGTATGATACAATGACGATAGCGTACGTCGATATCCTGATTTGCAGTTCCGAATGGTATTTGGTTCGATTCCCAACGGGGAAGAAATTTAGATTCACATACCTGTTCAGAGTTCATGTGTTCCTATCTGTGTCTGCCATGGCATCCATAGGATGTGGTTCTTTCAGTGGAAAGCTTTATTTATTTACGAATTTACTAGAATAGTGAACAAATTGGAGCAGATGGTAAAAGCTCTATCTAAACAAAAGTCATAACCAGTCTATTTAAAATGGTGTTAAACATCAAACAAAAAGAAAAGAAAAATAATAATGTGTAGTTACTATTATAGTACTATACTACATTTTTTTTTATTATAACAGAATAGCAAACGAGCATTTTACCACCACCTAGTTTTAATTGCAACCCATGGACATCCACATACCACAACTAGGACGGAAGTCCTATCTGAGGTTGTATATGGATGTGTTGATACTAAGTCGGGATGCCTCCTGTCCAGTGTCGTTTGCCTAACTATACCCTTCAAACCTTATGGTTTGAAAAACCCTTAAAACCTTATGGTTGTTATCACAGTAGTTCTCACACTGCTACTTTACATTAAATTGGTGCTAGGGTGGTGTGGCTGCAGACGAGGCTTTGACATAAGACTACCACCATCCAATTATTACTATATTAACAACAATATTCTAATAAATCTATTATAAAACAAGTCAGATTTCATAACCATTAAAGCAAATAGAGCACAATTGACTCGTGCCGAAGTCACAATTACAGCGTACTTTACATTTTTTAAATATATACAATTGCTATTTTATTAGTTTAATTATCTCTTAACGTTCATACTGCATATAACTTACTGAAACACGGCATGTTCATGAGAACTTCAAAGCAAGCCAGCTCAGTCGATCGCTACATCCTGAAATCTGAAACGTGGCAGCTGCCAAAAGCACTCTACGAACAGTATTTGTGACCGTTCTACAAACTAATTGCGAATCAAAATAAACTGAGCTTTGTTTGATTCAATATCACATTTATTTTCCGAACTAATTTGAAGGCTTGAAGAAAACTAATCAGGTTTTTGTTACCTTACTGAAGTTTTTACGTAACCGGTCTGTTAATAACAATAATTTATTTTTAAGTATTAAGCATAGTAGTATCAAGAATAGTAATAAAAATCTGCATTTATATCATAGACGTTATCTTACATTCACTAAACTAATTAGGAAACAGGGCAGGTACGTGAAATCATCAAAGCAAAGCGGGCGCAGTCGACCGAAACATCCTCAGCTTCAAAACGTGGCAGCTGCCAAGCACAAGCTTCTGACAACAATCGTGCCACTCTTTAAACTAATATCCAAGTTGTGCTTTTGCAGTTGTATTCAAACGTCAATTGAATTGTATTTTCAAAATTTAAAAATTACTAATTAATGTCGTCACTTTAACGCTTTAAGTCCTTTTAAAAGTACGTTTTTAAACACAACATTTTCAATATTTGGAAAGTAATCCTATACCAAAGTCATTTAAATATATATAAATATCGGTTATAACATACGAATAAAAAAAACATCTGTACCACTTGCAATTCAAAATAATTTACGTCTTGCACAAAATATCATATCATCTAGGCCGGTTAGGAATATCAAATTATCATATTAAAAGCTATGAAAGGAATCGAGCGCATGTGCACCGTCGACAAAGTAAGCGAACGTTGAAGCCGTAGCTTCGAACGTCGAGCTTCAGTCACGCTATAGATTCGTAGAGGGCCACACGTAGCCTCGCTACGGAGCTACGCGCTACGAACTTCAAACGCTACGAGTACGGTTAATGTTAAACTATGACATATTGTTATAAACAGTGATTATTTACACCGTTGGGGTGCAATGTGAATTATTGAATAATGTTGTTGGGAAAACTTTTGTTCTATATACACTTCGGACTTGTCTTCCACGTTGTTATTTGTTTTAAGGATACTGTTGGTAAGGACTAAGTAACTTGTTACTATACTATAATTTATGGTTTATATTATTCAGTATTTTATGTTGACGTTTACGTTTTTAAACTCAATCAAAACATTAACAAACACATCATAAGCGTAAAAGAAAAACACAGTTTTATAAATCAAATCATGATTTTGATCATGAACGTCCAACATACGATTACTTAAAACACTTAAATCATATAAATTAGAAATTAATTGTAAAGCCTCAAAGTTTATTAAAATTGTACTTGCAAAATAAAGCTTATATTAAATCTGTAACCGACCCTCATTTATCAAGACAAATATAAGAATAAAAATACTTGTAAAACGGTATGAACATTTAGGGCTCCACTTGGGCGTTTTTGTTAGGATAAAGTGCCCCATTGGGAAAAGAAAAGTAAGGAAGTTTTCGTTTCGTGATACTTGGAAGAATTGTATTTTATGTGACTTAAATAAATAAATTTACGATTTTTTCTTTATTCTGACTGTAACTGCCTGAAAAGAAATTCAGGTCGCTTTATACATTTTAAGGCTTAGAAGAAAAAAATTGCTAATGTAATAAATTTCTAAAAGGGAAAGAGAAAATAAACACTTTATTTCTTTAAAATGGGAAATTAAACTGAATATCTTGATAAGGCATGATGAGTACTTGGTATAATAACAAAACAGTACCACAGATAGACCCATACCAATACCGAATATACCGAAACGTTCCATAAGGCGTATAATAAAATAATGTATTATTTTAATAACAATATTTAGGCACACAGGCACGCCTAAAACTTACAAGGTAAATACATACACAAAATATATTTTTTTCCATTCAAAGTTCGCTGAGATTACGTTCAATAGTTGAGCTAAATGATAGCTGAGAATAAACGTTAGCAGTATTATAAAAGGTGAAAACCAATTGTGTCGCTAGGATAAATATTAATTTAGTAATAACGAGTAGAGTTAATATAAAGTCAGTAATAGATTATTACAAAAATGCACCGAAAACGTTTCACACTCACACTAATTTTAACACTTTTTAACATTCAAAACTCTTTTAATACAAGCTAAAATGATCATGGTTATCCCTTTAATCATTAATTACATTAGTATACTAAACTATTGTCTGCGACCCTGTGGCCGCTTATTAGGGTAAAAAAACTTATTTACTACTTTATTTTAATAAAATACGTCTCTTCTGAATAGTCGATATCAATTGGATTTCCAAAAATATTCCAAAAAAAGTAATACAGAAATGACCCCATCAAATTTTATTACTTGTCTTATCCATATATTAAATAGAAATTAAAATAAAAAATATTCCAAATCATAGCAATAGGTCTCTTATATCCCCTGTATATAATGAAAGCAAAAAAATTATTACATTACAGAAAACGAAGCATTCACAGAAACATTTGGTTTGTCATCATATTTCATTTGATATGGTATAATGTATATATGTGTATATAGATATAATGTATAATGCGTATATTTATATATATATATAATAATTTGATAGAAAATACGAATACAAAATGTTCAAGTTACCTTTTAATCATTATTTGCTTACTTTTAATAAAAATACATTTTCCTAGAAAACATCAAATTTCACTCAAGTTCGTAACATAGATGTAACGAATAAACGATATGTATTTTTAATTAACGCCATATAGGCTACAAATAAAATTTCAACAAATTTTGGACTTAATTTTATTAGATAATCCTATTTAATACAAATTACATTTTAAGCATTAAATGCTGTGAACAAGTTATAAATCAACTTATAATAGTAGATAAAAATAGCACGTCCAAAATAATTCAATATATATTTTTTAATGTTGCATACATTAAAAAAAATGTTTAAAATACTGCAGAATACATTCTAGGTTCCACCGAGATTCGAACTCAGATCGCCGGATTCAAAGTCCAGAGTGCTAACCATTACACCATGAAACCTACAGCGAAATTGGCGAAATTGCTTTACAGGTTTAAGGCAAGAAAAATTAATAAATTGTCTAATATTAGCTGATATGATTTGTTTACGAGATACAAATCTTTAAGTATATTCTGCCTAAGTAAAAGGTGCTTTCATTATAACAGGCAGTCTTATATCGAAGGCTCGCCTACGGTGGCAACACCGCTGCACTCATTTCTGCCGTAAAACAGTAGTGTGAGAACTGCTGTTTTTCGGTTTAAAGGTTGTAGTTAGGCAGAAGACACCGGACAAGAGGCATTCTAACTTAGTTCTTATGAGTAGCAATGTATCCTCAGATAGGGGTTCCGTCCTAGTTGAGGTTTGATGTGGATGTCCATCGGCTGCAGTGACCACTCAATATCAGGTGGATTGCATCCTCGTTTGCTATTACATTAACATACAAAAAAAACTTTGTTTTTATTGTAGTTTCCCTTTTATACGATTATACTGGTGCCACTGCACCAGACCACTGTCCGTAGTACCAGCCTATATTCAGAGGGTTGTATTCCCAGCGGTACAAAAATTAAAATGATGAATTTAAATGCCTGTTCCCGTCTGGGTCTGTTTGTACTTTTGTGGCGCCCACTACATAAGGTATCCTGATTGGCAAAGCGCACTTCTTGACATGAGTATGATATGCGTCCATTAGGTGTCGCGTACTTCGCTTCGCTCCATCTGCCTGTTTGTTGAGTTTACACAAAAAATAAATAAAAGAATACCAAGAAATAATAAATGGAAAAATAATGCAAAAATCATTTAAAAAATTGCATCGTATTCTCTGAGATTGCATGCGTTCAACAACACTTCAGTATAACTGCCCATAAATACTGTTACATTATAACTTTTCGTTTTCAACTAATTCATTATTTTAAATTTGGAAGGTGTGTTTAGTGTGTTAAAACTTCTTAACATTTAACGTATGTTTTTCGAGTTTACTATCAAATTGCGAGTGTTAAAGAAATTAGGATTACAGTGATTGCCTTGCACAAATTGTTAATGGAGCCGTCGGTCATAATCAAGACACTTCAAAAACTTGGTATTAGCCGTTTGTCCGTATATCGTACTATCTACAAATATACCAACACTTCCTCTGTCGAAGACCTCAAAAGATCGGAGCAGCCGCGTGTTGTTAGAATTACAAAGACTGATTAACTGTTTAAGCCAGAATTTATCGTAACCTCATGAAGAAACAAAAAAAAATATCCTTAGGAATGAAGATTGCCGCAAGGACTCAGTAACGTACTCGTATACTTAAAGAATACCTGAAGTTCGGTCCGATCTCTACAGTTAAAGAAAGTGGATCGATCAAAACGCCTACTGCCCCGATACGCAAGAGAAAGGCACAGAAATATCTGCTTTACTGTACATTTTTATTTAAGATTGAACACCACAAGTTAAATGAAAAAATATACGCTCTACGGTACGCGTGTACAGTTCTAAAGAAGCTGCTCAAGTGGTCGGAGAGGTAGAACATCTATTATCATCTAATATTTCTGTCAAGAAATATTAATGTAATTTTAAAGAAAAAAAGGCTTTGTGTACTTTGTAAAAAACAATTGTACAACCAATTTCGACCAGGTTCTATTTTTTTTTCTTTAAAATGTTTTTATATTGATAAAAGTTCGGTAAAATAAATATTTTGAAAGCTATGCTATTATACATGCTAAGCTATCTGAAAATCTTCGAATCTACCGCCCAGGCGACTGCAAAGTCTCGATCCTTTCAATAGCCACAATAACCATTGTAATTTGTTGATTCGTTCCATTGATTTATTTATTTAGATCGCCAACATTCTGTACATCGTGGAAAGAACAAAAAAAAATCAATATGGTTAAAAGCTAAATGTCAGAACAATTACAGGCGACGACAGCATGGAATGCAACAATCACTATATAATTTTATATTAACATTGAATAATAAAAATAATAAAATGTTATAAGAGAAATTGCAGAATTTTAGATGTCAAAATAAAAATACGCAAACAAATAATCAGATAAACACACAAAGATGGTAAAATAAAAATAAAATAAAAAGCATTAATTCACACAATTGATGATGCAATTTTGTATAATACGTTTAATTTTAATAAGTGTACAGCCACACACATGCGCGTCCATCCAAAAATTGTCAGAGTAGCTTTTTCAAACCACAATGTAGAGACGATGAATACTCGATTTCAGAAAATTTAATCGAAAATCTTCCTGAATTTTATTTTAAAAGAATATAACTATTATAAAATAAACCCATACATTTTAGAATTTTATTTGCAGGGTCCTAAAATAATGAAAAAAAAATTGTTATAATAACTAAAAGGTTATTGGTAATTTATCAAAATCTGCGCAATTAAACATATCATTCGACATTACCGTACGAAATGTACAGAGTTTTATTACGTTATTCATAATTATTATTTCGTATCGTATTTATTTAATCACGTAAAAAGGAAAATATCACCTAATTTAATGTAAACACTTCAAACGACAAAACGATACGAAAACCGAAACGATTGAAACAGCCAAATAAGCGAGCGGGTCGATAATTAACTGTTTACCGACTTTTCAACCATGTGATTCTATTAATTGAAAGCGTAATCGTTTGATCCGCTTTTTTATAGATGACCTTCCCGTGGTAACAAAAATATTTACTAAAATATAAATTGTTTTTCTTTATAAACGTAAAACGATTTGATGGTGGTAGAGTCTTATGTCAAAAGCTCGCCGGTAGCACCACCACCACTACACCTATTTCTGCCGTAAAGCAGCAGGGTGAGGATTGGTGTTTTTCGGTTTGAAGGGTGTAGTTAGGCAGACGACACTGGACGGGAGGCATTCCAACGTAGTCCTCAGGAGTAGCAACGCATCCAGAGGTGTGGATGTCCATGGGCTACAGAGACGACTTAAAATCAGATGGCCTGCATGCTCGTTTGCTATTCTGTTATTAAATTTTTTAAAAAGAATCCTTTATTTTTCCGGAACAAAAAGTTTATACATTATGGTGTAACTTCAAAAACTTTAAAAATTTGTAACATATCTATCCCACTGAACACTTCCAGTATTTCCTTCCACTTCTACATTGTTTTATTTTTAAATCTAGAGGTGTTTTTCCACACTAATATTGAAAAGAGGAAAAGTTTGTGTAACCTATTAGAATTAAAAATTAGTTAACCTATATGTAGAATAGATCTTCATGGGCATGGCCCATATACATATTATCCCGTTTTCGCAAAGTAATCGATCGAATACATTAACGTAAAGAGGAAGTAACGGTAACGTGGATAGTTTTACAGAAAAGTTGAAAAAATATTTTTGTTGAAAAAAGGTTCGCGACGACATACGTAGGTACATATGTTAACGTTTATTTACAAATTGATAAGTTATGACTAACAATATTTTTAAGATATTATCTGTTGGGAACAATTTGTGTAGGATTGTGTAAATTCTTATCACAATAAATAAATAAATCATCATGTTAATTTTGTGTAGATAAAAATTGCTTTTTTTACACAACATTGTTTGCATGAGTATTTCGGATTTTACTCTCGTTCTGTTGTAAAATCTAAATGAAACACGTGTTCGACTGAATGTTTGCCTATTTGTAGATCAAAATCAATGTTTTTTTTAAGTCCCGTAACGGAATATTTAATTTTTGCGACAGAGATGAATTAAGGTGGTCCAAAGGGGATTTCATGATATGAACCTAACGTGGATAAAATCGAGGGGCACAGCTGGTAAAAAATAATTAATCTGAAGAGTAGGCATCTATTATAAGTTTCAAGAATATTGTAAGAAACATACGTATGAGTTTGGAATTGTATCCCTTGTTTGACACAATTATGGGAATCATAAGATGTTAGAGATAATAAAAGGTATTGCATAATTTTTGTAATACATTACAAATTTCGAGTAAATCGATCAGAGAAGTAATGTTATTACGTAAGTGGATAATGTTAATCACGTAACACACATTTTACATGTAACACAGTTAAAAAAAAAATGTTAGCCTTTATAGTTTATATTATAGTTCTTTCCATATTAGACACCCTAAGCGGACTTTTTTTTTGTATGCTACTATATACTCCTTGGATAATTTCCATTGATCCGTATAAGCCAAAATTAACCAGGAGAAACAACCAGACAAATGTTATTTTCGGTTTTAGGTACTTTCCAAAACATCGACAGAAACTTTCAGTTTATTAATGTTTATTATTAGTATTATTTCATCAAAGCGCAAGGAATCTATAAAAACCAACACTCAATTGACACGGTCGTTATTAGTTATGGCATTTCGAGTTTCCCAGCGCTCCAGACAAGGCCGGGTTAGATAACGGCGCGCTCTGAGCTTTCACCCGCGGTATATCACGCGCGGGCAGCTTCCGCGAGGCGCTTCGCCCCGACATCTTGACCTCCGAACTAACTGCGATAAACGGTGTGACTGTCTTCACTTTACGGTTTCAAACACAAGAACTAAAACTTTGATGGATATTCTTGATCGTGATTTGATTTACAGAGGATTCTGGGTTCGATTTTTGAGTTCTGTTTCTGGTATGTTTTAATCTTTGATAGCGTCCATACGATACAGGGAATTAGTGTGTGGCTATGAGTAAGAAACGAATAAAAAAATCTATTGATTGTAATTGACCTTCCGCAGCTGAAAAACCTTTTCACCATAACTTTCCAGAATTGAGAAGTCGAAACTGTTATCCATTTTTATATTAAACCGAACACACCGTACACCTATTTCTGCCGTAAAGCAGCAGTGTGAGAACTGCTGTGTTTCGGTTTAAAGGGTGTAGTTAGGCAGACGAC
>DWKW01002902.1:0-10522 GCA_018250115.1 Doberes anticus
CACATCTCATACAGAGCCTCTGCCCTATTTGAGGCTATGGGCTGCAGGGACTATTTAACATATTATTATAACGGTGACCTGCATGTTCTTAAGTTACTCTTTTAATAAACAAGAATATTTAAAAGAATCTAGTCAGTCTAAAGATTAAATGTGATCAAACCATTGTGATTTCCAATTTTATGACCAGCTGAAATTTGATTTTGGAACAGAATGTGATCATTGAAATTTCAAATGCTTAAATATGAGAATGGTATATGGATATTTATTTGTATTTTAAATTTTCCCATTGTTTCAGTACAATTTTGCGATAGTGACAAATGGCAGACCTAATTACATAAGTGAAGGAGCGACAGTGAATATATTTGACTTCAGGCCAAGTAGTAATACGAGTAAGTACTTGTGACCCAAAACAGGGTGTCCACATTCTGGAAAATATAAATGTGTTTAATGAAAATCAAGGGATTGTTTGCAATATTTTTTTATCATAACTAGTGGACACCCTGCTTATAGCAACATAGTCTATGTCAATTTAATTCTGATTCATAATAGAATGTGTGCTAAAATTTAATATAGATATGTCCCTTCCAGATGCCACGGCGCGGCCGTGGCTCGGCCTCGAGCACATCAACAAGACGCCTAAACGCTCTCGTGTCAACTATTTGGAGAAGGCTATCAAAATATACAACTGAGGGTGGCTCTTCAAACCTACTCCGCTGGGTTTGCTAAGGGCGATTCACGTAGCGATATTCATCCTCCCGGTGATACAATTCCCTACCGATCTGTCCAGGCATGTGGCATGGCATATATTTGAGCGCTTAGTGACTAGAAATGATAAACCTTTAAAGCAAGAACAATGGTTGGTTTGTTTGTTAGTGTTGGAGATAAATTACTGTAATCGATCCTTTAAAGTCGATAAGTTGGCTACTGTGCAGTTCATTAGTCAACGCTCAAATTTTATGCCGTGAATCATAAATAATATGCCCTATTCTCTTCGGTTGTTAGAACGATAACCGTTGAGCAGTTGTAATTATTTACAGAGTCGTAAGGAAATTTTATCGCCGCGAGGATTCTATAGCCTTATCTACAAATATGTACGTTGTTAAAACCTACGTTTGATTTCCCTAACTACAATTAATTGTACGTAGACTTGATCTAATGAAGCATGTAACACCTGCCATGTAATAGTACCGCTAGATAAGATCTATTTGAATAATTCTCGGACGATTTTTTATTTTAATTTATTTCAAGTTGTGAAATGTATTAGATTCGAGTAACATGCACAGTGGTCGTTTATTTTTAATTGTTAGGAGCTGATCGCGGCGTATACTACTAACATTTTTGATGGTCGTAATTTTGTCTTTGAATTTTATACTGTTTGTTTACTTCGCCTATTAGCATTGCCAGTGTTGATCGTGTTGTGGCCTCCTCCTAATATGTATAGAAAGGGTTTTTACATTATGTTGTCTTTTAATTTATACTCTAGCATGCAACAGGTTTGTTGACGAGGTGGAAACGTAACCCATGTTGCTTGCAAGGCTGTGCCAATCGTTTCACTTTGATGCTTCTCTTGTATAATCGACTGGTTTTACCCTTTTGGTGATTCGGCAAAATTAAGCATTTTTGTAAGTCATCCTCGTCTAGGTAATAAATTCTTATGAAAATAAATAATAAGCCTTGCATAGTAAAGAGTGATTATATAAAGTTAAATGTGCCTCATTGTAATTACTATTAGGTAACTAACAAGTTCCGTAATATCGTCTGCTATTAACATTAATATGTATGTAAATAAGAGCCTCACATGTATAGGTGAACGCTTTAAAAAGCATTATCAGAAAAACTGAGCAATATCATGTTATAACAATAAAATCGATGTGTTTAGTTATTTGAAAATATTGAACATTATTTTGTATGGTAACGTATATTGGCTAGTATTTTTATAGCATCGAACTAGTTGTTTGATAGATTTTTATAGAAACCTCTAAGTTTCCTGTGGTTTTGTATTGAAATTGCAGTTATTGAGTTATTAATAAACATTTATCTGAACTTTCCATAGCTAGTAAAATATATGTTATAATTATAATCGAATCGCGTCGACTCCGTATGAGTCTGTTATAGAAAAAGTGTAAGGCAATGTTGTTTACTAGAATGTTGTATAACGCGCCGGTATAGTTTGTATAAAAACGACAGTTACACGCATTTATTCAGCTTCTGTTTACTTTTTATTTATAGGGAATAGTACTTAAAAAATTGGTGACACCATAATTCTCCTTTCGAAATAAGTTTTATTGCGGGAACTAACTGCAAAGAAGTATAAAATATTTTTATTAGCGATTACTGTATTATTAAGACACGTATTTATGGAAAATGAAACAATATTTCAAGGGTCAACACGTGATTATGAAATTTCTATTTAGAAACGGGTTTATGTATATTTTTTTACTGTTATATCGACGCGATATCCTAAATTTATTAATACTCTTCGAAAATGAACACAGGCCGCGGAAATGTGTGAATTGTTAATTAATTTACGAATTATGTTCAGTGAGGTTTTTGAACCTAAAACACCTAACACAGTTGAGTACATCATTGTCAATCAATTATAAAATTGTTATTAGTGTGCTATCAAATTATTATTGCAGGAATTATTTTGTTTTTTTTTATTCATCTTGTGACTGAAATATGTATTATCATCATCAGGAAAAACTTTTTACATATTAAACATTTCGTTCAAAGTTATCTTCTAAGTAACCAGATCTATATAAGCCATGTAAATACCACTATGTGCATTGCACACATTAAAAATAAAATCTAAATCATTTTTAGGATTATGATTTTATACGAAAAGATCAATTAATGGCGAAGATATAATAAATTGAGTAACAAATAATGTAATTACTAAAGATATAGTGTATAAACCTTGAAATGTTCTAATATTGTCGAATTACCAAATTTTTTATGTACACTTAAGGGCAAAAGCTTACAGCTAATAATAAAAATTCGATTTAAGTACAAAATTCAGAATTGTTTCCCCTAGTGTACTTGGTTACTGCACCTAATAGATATTGTAACTCAAGCACTGTGTTGTTAATCTGGCTGAAAGCCCTGCCAACGTCGGAACATGTAAACGTTACTATTTAATTTTTTACTTGACCTGCCAGAGAAATGTTACGTTATTAAATAAATGATTATGTCGAAATTATGTATATATATGATGTAATAAATTAAGAAAAAATACAATAAGTTTTCGTAAAGTTGCCTTAGACGTTTTAAGACACTTTTAGTAATTCTAAACAATACTAATTAATTTAATTTATACACTTTCTAATTATTTCTTTTACTGTGAGTTATTTTCAATCTGCGAGGGACAGAAGTGCATGCTGATCCCTGCGTTTCGTCCAAAACAGTTAATGAGTCAAATTGTTTTAATTTTAACAATGTGTGTTGGTTGCGCTATTTTTTTATTAACAAGGTTTGAGGTATTTCGAGAGATACATAGTAACATAGTGGCTTAGATTATTTGACAAACGTAATATTTGTGGCAAATGGGATTATAGTGTATTTGTTGATTTATATACAGATACCATCTGACAAACATTGTGAAGAGGAGACTACACAGCTTTTACAAAAATCATTGGCTAGTTCCAATGTTTGTTATGTTGGATTTGAATGTTTCACTGAATATAATCCTATATTTGTTAATTTGGTTTGTTTTACACAAAAGTTACCGCACCCCATGGGGATATTAAATTATCTTCTTATTTAACCTATATAAATAAATACACTTAATGAAGGAAACGAAACAGTTTTGGAAGTCCCGGCGTCGAATTTTAGCTTCAATTTCTAATTATTATTCGTTGGTAATCAATTATATTGTTTCGTAAAAATGAACTTACTTTTATTTTAACTTAAAGTTTGATCGCGGCAACGTCACTATAGATGTCCTATTAATTGATATTAGCTGTGCCCGCGGCTTCTCCCGTGTAAAATCCGGTTTGTGGGGGCAAAAGATATTCATTATTTTAAGTGACAAATAGAATAGGCACATTTGCTTGACGATAAGCAAATTCATTAAAAAAAAAAGAATTTAACGTTACATACTGAAGTTACATACTCCCGACTGATTAAAATTGATTTTAAATATATATTTTTGTCATATTTTATCAATTTGTGAATTAACCTTAACATATTCATAAATCCTTTGTCCATCCTGAAGGTCCATTATAAATATAGGTGAGAGCTTTTTTTTTAAATCGGATTAGGAGCTTCGGAGATTACCTCTCCTAGTTCCTACATACAAATTCACGACACTACCTCTTTAAATTATTAGTATAGATATAAAATGTATACTACAAAGACTTATTAAACAAGTAGGAACTTTCGTTGAAAAAATCGGCTTAATTTTTTTTTAAAGCAAAATCGACCTTTAATTCCTAGAGTAGACTAGACTTAGAATGTAATATTTGACTTACAGAACACGAAGGCGCATGCATTTTATAGTATATGTCAGACCATATACTATAAAGAAACACGGACAGTTAATTGTGCCAAGAAGTCTTTACTGAATTTTCATACAAACATTACAACCCCTTTGCTCGAGATACTATTAATGAAATCAACATGCTCTCAAATTATATGTACATTTAGCGGTTTATGCCGGACGATGAATCTGTAAGCACATTGCTATATAGATGTACTCGTCTGACACATAGCTAGCTTGTGCTCTTGACTTTGTTCGAGTGGATTTAGAATATTCCTATGAGAATCCTTTAATTTGCCAGGATAAAGGTGAAAATAAAATCACGATCTCCTGACCCGGTGGTATGAACACACCTTTTAAAAATAATAAAAAATTATAAGTATGCAGGACTTCTGCTGTTAAGTGGTCACTGCAGTTAATGAACATAGACTAGGACTGAAGTGCTTTTGACGTCGTATGTCGATGCATTGCTACTCTGAGGACTGTATTGGAATGCGTCCTGTCCAGTCTCTTCATCTGCCTAACTACACCTACACCCTTCAAATTGAAGCACAGGAGTAAAAACTGTGAAAACACTGCTGCTTTGCGGCAGTAACAGGTGCATCGGTGGTATCCCTGCAGGCTAGCCTTCGTCATAACTACAACCATCAGATGAATATACGCCTCTTAATTTTTCTAAATTATATGCGTATTAGAATTTAATTGTTAATTGCTTTTTACGCTGAAGGAAAATATTTTGAGGAAACCTGCATAGTTGAGAGTTCTCGGTGGACTGGCTTACACCCTCTCATCTCTGAAGGAAGACCTGTGGCCAGCAGTGGACCAGTAATAGGTTTATGTTGATTAACCTAAATAGCGATTTTAATACCTCTAATTTCAAACACATTGACTTTCGTACAACCCTCCAACCCACTTAAGGGGTTTAATTTTCGTGACATCCTGCTTTAGTAATTGTGTACACTCTTTAAGGAATTTCTAACTTTCAAGTAAGTTAATGACTCGAGTAAATGTCGCACGCTATATTCTGTTTTACATACTTAGAAGATGATATAATTATAAAACATACATTACAAATTATAAGTAGGCCAATGGAAGAAATGTTTTTAAGGGATTAATTTTGGGAAATGCTAAAATTATTTATTTTATTTTATTGTACAGCGTCTATGTTAAAGTACAAATTGATTTAACATAGTGTTCAAATGAATAATGTGACTTCCTATAAATTTTCATCATCTATTTTTAAAGTGTAAAGTTTATTTAAAGTTTAAACTCTAATCAAGAAATTAATTTAAAATTGATAGCAAATTCTTTACCGAATAGTAAAAGATAAGAAAGCGACCTAATAAAAACGTGGCAAAAAACATAACTATTGTCCAAAACTAATTGACGGCCGAGTCCACGTCCGCGTCCTTTAAAAGTATTATAGCTCATTTTCTACAATGACTTCAAGAAGTCATTGTAGCTCAACAGCTCCTTATCCATATCGCTGCGTACACATGTATTGTGGGCATCGACGCGAGGCACTATGAGAATGCTACAGACAAATATTGAGAGGCCAGTGTACAAAATTATTCGTGCTCTTCCATAGTACCATGAGAGTAGTAAACAGATGTTAAGTGGTAAATTTACAATCCATGGAATACTTTCGTAAATAATTGAAATTGCTGGCCTAACTGCTCTTGGAAAACTTGGTTGCTTCATATCTTTCAACGCTCTCTTTAGACAACGTAGATAAATGCGTTGCCGTAATTGTTCCAGTTCTGAAGATTTTTCTAATATTCACTGTTTAGACGGAATCAGTGTACAGGTACTATTGAGCGGGATAAAAAGAATTGGCGTATTTCCGGATATAACAGAATAGTGGTGAGTACCTATTAAAACTTTTAATGTGGGTAAATAGCGACACAATTTTCCAATATTATATGTAAACTATTCTCGTGGAATATCCCTGAAATGTGATTGATTTTCGGATAGTGACTGAAAACCATTGTTCCAATGCAGTTTTAAATTAAATAGACGCTTTTAGACGTCTCTGCCAAGCTTTCGAAATGATTGATTTTTTTCGAACGCGAAATCCTCTTTTATTCTAGCCCTTCATTCCTTTTATATTGCATGATGGGTTTGCACTTTGTGAAACGGGGCTTCTACTTAATATACAAAAATGAATCGCTCTGAGCCTGAAAATTATAGGGTTCCGTTGTCTGATATTTATGCAATGTATGTACATGTTTTTCGCTCAGTTCTAAATGTGTTATATAGAATCCTAGGGTGGGTGGTACCCACATACAAAATTGCTATGTATGTACCTACCTACTTTAAGCAGAACTTAATAATAGAAACACGTTGGAGTTTTTTTAATGTAACTTTATTTATGTCACAAAATATTCGCACTCAGACAGGAATTCGAATGAAAAACGTCGAAAAAAGTGCGATGTTGATAAATCGAAACAGTAATTTGCTTAGCGGCGGAGATTAAAGAAATTATTAATCGTCGCCGGTTTCTGACGACAAAAAAGTAAATACAGCTGTAAGTAGGTATACGTAGGTATCTGGTACTAATTAACACTGCAGCGTCTGTGCAATCTCATTTTAAACATTCGGAATCCTTTGTTTCAAGCTGTCCGTTTACTAAGAACGCTTTGTTCGCGTACAATGTTTAAGATTGTATGGATGGGGAGATGCGGAGACCGCTGCGCCGGTTGGGGCAAATTGCTAGGACAGTTTTATTTTAACGCGGCAATATCCTGAATTTCAAGTCTGATAAAATGCAACTGCTAAGGTTTTTGATGTTCGTTGTTAGATACCTACTGTTTATTTGTGTACTTTGCTTTTGTTAATAATAATAGCTTAGCAGATCTCGATTTCCGACTTCGGTGGTTTCGGGTTCGAATCCCGTAGCACGCACCCCTAAATTTTCAAAGTTATAAACATATTAGAAATAAATAATCACATCCTTTCACAGTGTCGAAAACATTGTTAGGAAATCAGCAAGTTTGAGGGTTCTCAAAAATGTTCTTAAAGGGATGTGAAGTCCTTCAATCTGCACTTAGCTAGCGTGGCTGGCTATGACTTAAATCATTTCATCTCAGACTCGTGCCCACGAAGCATTACCATTTTAGAAGTTTTAGCACTAAACACTTACTCATTTTGTTTTTACTTTATTATAGTTTCTTTAACAGGATTAACCTACATCGGAAAAACTAATATGAATCGAGCAAGCTGAGAACAGTTTATCAGCCAGGGAACACGCGGGCAGAATGCGGTGGCTACCTACATTGAATGCGCGTCGTTAGCGATAATCCGATTCGGGCAGCAGCGCCGGCGAGCGCTCGGCTCAGCATTCAGCCCGCGCTCAGCAATGCCGGTTTAGGAATTCCGAATTTGAATGCAAATTGAAAATGCCATTAGATCAGCAAACATCTGCTGCTAACGGAACTGCAATTGTGTACACGCGAGAAATAATTATTGAGTTTGCGGACGTAAATCAATTAGTGTTTTTGAAATAAAGATTTAAGTACCTCCAGCTAAGAACTTCATTCTTTATTCACGTTCCAAAAAATTGCTGACGTCTAATGTTCTTTCAAATGACTCTTATATTAATAAAGGCTACGGTAGGTTGGCTATGAGTACAAAATCATCACATTATTAATTTTGCTCAAGAAATGATCTGCCCATATGTAGATAACCTCTGTTTCATGCGTTCTTTTTTTAAACTTATTTTTAGGTACCTACTTATAAAAATGTTTTTTTACTTTCTAGTTCGGTTTTTTTTTTAATTTTTTAAACTAAAATTTATTTTGTTATTTTTTAGTATTAAACAAAGTCAAATGAAATAGTAATCAATGTTTCAATCAGTAATCAAGATTTACCTCGTTAGTTAGTGCTGCAATACGAAAATATAAAAAGACCTTCACTGAATATATTACAAGCCAATCTCAAATAGAATTCTTACTTGAGATTAGCTGAGATTGCATCGTCATGCGAGACGTATGTATACATCATGTGGATAGTATGTTACTCCTCCGAAGGACCCTTGGATACATTATTGAAAACATTATATTGAATTTTTACTAAGCATATCAACTCACTGTTTAAACATTAATTTCAGATGCCCTTCTCCGCTCCTATATCTGCTTTTAAGAACCTGTAAGTGGCTTGTGTTTGGCAAATTTTTATAGGCAAGTATATTATTTTCAGTGTTCCTTACCTATATAATATAATGTAGGAAACTAAATCCTTAGAATCCTAAATCCTATGAGATTACCTTGTTGCCCGACAGGTTCCAGCAGTGGTCTCTACAGCCCATGTGCACCCATATCCGAATTCAAATAGGACCGAACTCCTGTC
The DNA here is from genome assembly GCA_018250115.1 of Doberes anticus. Taxonomy (NCBI): domain Eukaryota; kingdom Metazoa; phylum Arthropoda; class Insecta; order Lepidoptera; family Hesperiidae; genus Doberes; species Doberes anticus. The sequence goes on from DWKW01002902.1 coordinate 8,825, forward strand.
TTATATTATACTGATGTTAGTAGAGTCTGCTTATTAGACCTTTAAAATCAGAGCACACCAATGTAAGAATTGTATTACAGTAGAATTGGGCATAGTGGTGAAGCGCCGCAATCAAACATTTCTCTTGTTCCTCTGACCTATCCCCACTAGACATTCCTATGTTCAGATTTTCCCAGGCATTGCATTGCATAGCATAGCATTGCATACTTTCCCATCAATGAAAAACGGCATCATCCCACGGCATTGAAAAATATAAGTTTAAAATCGCGAATTAATCATGGAATGATTCTTTGTTTTCATTTTTGATTTTTGGCTTGTTCATCGATGGAGATATTGTTATTAAACTTATGTTAAAGATAAGATTAAATTAACATATTTTATTTTAGATATTAGTAAAAGGTAGTCATGACGAATACTTGCAAGAATTATTTCAATGCGGTGGTTGTGGAGGTAATAAGAATAATTTTCTAACACTTCGAGAGCGCATACGGGCGTGCCGTGTAAAAAAATATTACGACTACGAGGGGTAGAGCTGTTAAAAGTATAAAAAAATGTGAGAAATAAAAAAAAATGGATCATTATGGTTTTGGATTTTGTTAATAGGATATAGGAAAGTTACATATATATATTATGTATGTATACATATAGTGTATATATATATATATGTATGTATTTGTATATGTATATATACACTATACACGACCTTATTCAGGGCCTTTCCCTACAGAAGCATATTTAATAACATTAGGTACATTACAAGGCTAAAAATGTTTTCCAATAATTTCTATTTAAATATTTATCGTCAACGTTAGATGAAAGGTATCAAAGAAAGTATTTAGCTGCCATCCTTTCTGCGTTTTTTCCTCTTCAAGAAAGTCACTGATCTCAAACAAAGTGGTTGTTGCTAAGGAAAGATTTGTTCTATATTATAATCAGTGTAGTGGGCTGTCTTGCAATTGTTTACCTGTACGAGGGTTCTTTGATTAAGCCACAACCCTCATTCTACTAAGTGATATTATTTATACTTAGGTATATGTTACAGAGAAAATATTATTGTTAATGTGGATGTTCTTTTAAAGTATATTTGCATGAATACACGTAAGCTGGTACAGTTTTAAAATTTCAGACGACATTTTGATATTCGTAAACAATACTACGGCGAAGTCTGAAATGTTATTTCTTAGTTTTAAATATGCAATTTTGCAAGATACTAAGGTTGATATCCTTAGTCTCGTAGCAAAAATGTGGTTGTAAACTTTTATAGCTACTTACTAACATAACTTTATATTTTATCTCTAACAACCGCTGTTACTTAACTTCGATAACAGATTCAATATGGTATGTATCACTCGTTTCTTTCAGACCGAATTGCAGAATCATTTCATTTTATTACAAGTAATTATTCTAGATTTTAATTAGGTACTTACCTCAGAGCTCAGTGAAGCAATAGTAGATGGTCCGACAAGCTGTAAGTATAAGCCATTATCCTTCAAGATTTAGATACTTATATTAGTTGCGTGAGTTACAGTATCAGTGTTTGTGTTTGTGTTTAAAAATATATCTTTGCATTAATAACTAGATCTTTTGGAAAGAAAATAAAATGCGCTGTTATACCTGACCCTTTTTTTTTTTTTTTTTTATGTTATAAAGACTGACAAACAGGCATACGGGCCACCTGATGGTAAGTGGTCACCGTCG
>DWKW01002903.1:0-10522 GCA_018250115.1 Doberes anticus
AATACCCAGACCAGGTACAGAAATCTAAATTCATCATTCAAATATCTGCCCCGCTGGGAATCGAACCCAGGACCCTCTGAACGGCAGTCCGCACGTTCACCACGGCGCCATACGGGTCGTCAAAATCGAACGAATATTATCGACTATTTAATTCGCGTGAGCAATGTAACTTCCTTATCTCCTTTTTTAAAATGTGTATATCGTTATAACAACCGAACTGGCTGAAAGTAAGTTTAATGTAAATTCTGGAATACATTGATTGTAAATTGAAAATGCAATAGTAAGACGATCAAATGAATAACGAATGAGGCCGGATCAAAAGTACTGTTCGTTTTGTCAGGCACCACACGTCGACGCAACAGAGGAATTGAAACTTCTTCTAGCGCACTTTATCTAACCGAAGAACCTAAACCCTCTCTAGCGGAAAATCCTTACTCGAAATAAAATAAAACCCAAGCGAATTCTTTCAATACCTTTTACATCCTCAGTACGGTTTGCACTGCGATTTGCAAATGTCTCCGATTTTTCTCTGGATTTAAGCACATTTTCTAGTTAACATACATTTTCGTACATTTTTCATTTGATGGTGGTAGTCTTATGTCGAAGGTATGCCTACGCATACGCCTATTTCTGCCGTGAAGCAGCAGTGTGAGAACTGCTGTGTTTTGGTTTGAAGGGTGTGCTTAGGCAGAAAACACTGGACAGAAGGCATTCCAATTTAGTCTTTAGGAGTAGCAGCACATCCTCAATACAACCTCAGATAGGACTTCCGTGCTAGTAGAGGTTTGACGTGGATGTCCATGGGCTGCAGTGACCACTTGACATCAGGTGGACGGAATGCTCGTTTGCTATTCTGTTATTTAAAATAAATGATAGCTTATTTAATGGAATTTAACTGGAATGTTGCAAACAAAATATTGCTTAACTCTGCAGAAACAGACAAAACTGTACAACTGTTATAATTTCACTTCAAAAGCAATTTTCACTACGTAAACAGTTGTATTTTATTGTAACTTTCTCATTGCACTTGGATTGTGCAATAAAATACTACAGCGGACCCGCTTTGGCTACGAGCATTGCAATTAATAGGTTAGGCGCTATTCAGAAATATAACAGATCGTCGACTATGTATTCAAAGGACTTGAGCATTAAATTTAAATATTTATAAAAAAACGTCTTTTTTTTTTAGTTAAACTCTGATTTATGTAGTAATGATGGTATTTAATGATCACATAAAATTCGATACTTTTTTTGCATATAATTTTGTATACATTTCAAAAATTTTATATTCGCATTTTACAATTTTTAGTAATTATCTATTAATATTTTTAAAAAACGTAAGATGTTGGCGAAACTTACTTACTTTACTTACTTACTTCCTATAAGTTACATCACTTAATTTTACAATAAAAATTTTAATAATTCGCAGCCAACTAATCAACATGGTGCCTTTCAAAGAGAACGTTACTATAAAATAGACAATTGATTAAGAACAGATAGCCTAAGAGCCCGCGATGGAGCAGAAATTTTAATGATGAATTCAGATTTCTGTACCTGGTCTGGGTGTTTGTGTGCTTGTTTTCTGTGTGTGTCCATGGTACCCACGACACAAGTTAAATCATAATGAGTGTGAAACATTATTATTATTATTTATTTTGCAAGCCTAAAAAGGCAGAAGACATTACAGACATTAGAATACATACTGAATTCTAACGCTATACCATCTATCTAATGACATCAAAGGTTGATTTGTTATTATTATGGAAAAGTAAGGAACTAATGTATAATGGTGGCTTCTCCGCCGCTGTGGACTCGTTCTCGCACTGCTGTACTCTGCTTTTAAAGTTGGGGTTGGCATCGTTTCATAAATAAACAAGTAGTTGTCGGTGAAACAAACGTTCCGTTACTATCACCGAGTAATCCCGGTCTCGGAGTTAAAAAAAATACATTGTATGTAATATACATTAACATCGACTGAATCTGTAGATGGTGTAAACCTATAAAAATGAATTGCGAATCTATGAAATTTGGATAAAATGAAAACACAATTTCAAAAATTATTTATTTATTAATCATTACAGTCATTACGTCGATTCATAGATAGATATTATTAGTTTTAATACTTTTTATTCGAGGCGTCATGATCAATGAGCGCTTTAACTAAACTCCGTTTGAATCTACAACAAGGACTTTTTTATAAATAAGGCCGTTTGTGTTTTATTAGTAAGCAGGTAAGTTCTGTGTGTATTTCGGTTACAGGTGAAGGAAGACATAGTTATACCAGACTACAATTGGCCAGCGTAGTGGGATATGGCCTAAATTTGTCTTATATATTTAAAGGAACACTCAGGAATGATAAAATTAGGAGTTTCCTCCTAGTTGAGGTTTGATGTAGATGTCCATGGGCTGCAGTGACCCCTTAACATCAGGTGGCCTGCATGCTCGTCTACTATTCCGTTTCTAAAAAGAAAAAGGACATTTTGTAGAAATAATTTAATGTTAAATTAATTGGTACCTAATTGTACAATTACTTATATTATAAATATATTCATCAAGCGTTTGACTTCGAAAACATGTTAATCGAGAGCAAATGACTTTACAGCAGATTAAGTAAGTCTGTTGTTTATGTATAGTAGGAAATTACTGATGTATAGTAGGAACATTTCACAGTTTACCTTATATTGCAAAAGATTACGATTTTATGTTAGGTATATTAAACTAAAAATAATATGATCTTATACATGAAAACCTTTTTATTTAATAATAAATGTATAGCGTACTTTTCTCGCCGTGACCTGAAGCGAACTTTACAAACATCAGCCAGAAACTCGTTAGCGATCTTTCCCCGCGGCACATCTCGCTGCCTCCATGCTATATAATAGCTCCTATTTCAATTTCTTCTACCGAGTATATTCAGTAGAAAAACTGTTTATTTCATTTACAAGTAAATTACATATCCAATAAGCCTGATGACAGTGCCAGTAAACCCAGTAAAGCCAGTAACAGGCATGTGTTACAAAAATTTTTTTTTGGTTACTGGATAAAATGGATACGGTGATATAATAAACGTTTTTACACAAAATAACATACATTGCCGTATCATAACTTACATAAATGATATCCGAATAAGCAAAAACATTCAATTTATTAAATAGTTACGTTATGAAACGAACTTCTCAGAATAACAGCATCGGCATCGTATGCTGGAAAAAAGAGCAACTAGCTTTTTAAATTATAAGACGCTACTACAGATAGTGCACGCGCGATTTAATAAAGTAGATATTTTTGGGAAATCACATTACATAAACATGATAATTGCGAAAATGTATTAGTTACATCACAATGAATATGAAACATTATATGTTTATTGTAATGAGATAAAACGTAGGTCTAAACTATTTAACAGCATTATTAGTTCATTTTTCATAAAGATAAAAGATAAATGATTATACAATGAATACTGTAACGCATACAATCACTATCACTCAAGAATTCTCCTCATTAAGCAGTGCTCACACGAGAGTTATGGTGATCAAAATAATTAAAACAATTAATCTGTTCATAACGACTTGCTAATGATATTGATGTGAGATGTGTTTTGGAGATTAATTAATTTAATTTAGTGTTATGTCGTTTTAATGTTGGCGTGTTATATCTAGCAATGTAATTTTTAATTCTAACTATTTCATAAGTGTAAAATGACTTTTATTTGAAACATACGTATTTATATTAGATATTAACGAACGGAGTCGGTAAGAGATTGTTTAATAACAGTACTAAGCGTATAAAATCAAAAGTTAAATCTTCTAAAAAAGAAAAGAACATAGGGGGAATCAATTACAAGGGAGTGTAAAGAATAGCAAATAAAAGGATAGAGTTGAAACAATAGTCACAGTACAACAGTGAAAGCTCCATGAGGCTGGCGAATCGTTCGAAAAGCTACAAAAAGGATAAAACCGTCCATACGATCAGGTTTTCCACAAAATTCTTTCCTGTATTTTCGTATTGTGGTACAAATTGCTCAAAATGAAACTATGTTTTCACACTCTAGCAATTTTCAATCGGTTTTCAAATATTGTGAATTACTATGAGTGTATAAATTTTCGACACGAATGAAATTTGTGACAAAGCAGTATAGCAGCTAACGATTTATAATATGCCTATCGTTAAAATACGTTTTTGTGTTATGACCACATTAGTAAGAATTATAAATATGTATATAATATAAACAAATAAAAGTATCTAATATAAATTATTTTAATATTACATTATAAGCACGTTATGGAGGAATTTGGTAATGTACCACGTTCCACAATGAATGTGAAATACGCTTGTTTTTTTATTTTTATATAATAATAAAATCGATATCGTTTTCACCATTATCTTTAACTAACAATTCTCCAGCTCAACCTTGGTTTGGATTTCTTCATATCTTCGAGGCAACCAACAATCGAATCAAATGGCCTCTCAATGGGAAGACCTCAAATCTAGTGAACCTCAAAACGATATGCTATCTCTTCTATTATTTTCCTTCTTTGTCAACTCCATCTCAACTATTTTTGACTTTACGTACTCCTTTGACTTTGTTCCCATGCCAGCTATTTATTACGATAATCTACAAATTCCGCTCAGTGAACAAGTGGCCTTATTGGCCTTATTGAAAATCTGGGCCTTATTGGCAATAGCTTGAGCTGGCGACCGCAAGTCATCGAGTTCTGCTGCAAAGTAAATACCTCTCTGAGATTTTTTTATCGCTTTAAACTTTTTTTATCTGTTGAAACAAAACTTATGTTTGTAAATTCTCTTATATTACCCATCATTGCCTACGCTGACGTGTGTGTCACCCAGATGTGACCGATGATCTGTATTCTTCTTTACCTTAATTTCACAGTTTCGAAATTAATTAAAATGGCTTTCTATTCGTCAAAATCTTCGCTCTAGGATTCTCCTAACTCTATTCGATCCTAAATGATCTTACTCCTCCTTTATATCTTAACAATAATTTCCAATGTTACCATTACATATATGAATGAGTACTACAGTTGTGTAATAATCTTCTTAGTGCATACATTCCTCCGCACGCTAGCGATTTATTTCACTATTCATTCACTGTTCGGGCTGTATTGCTCTGGAACTCTCTGCCCATTCGGACAAGAAAAGCAACCAACAAAAGTTCTCTTAAAAACCTCGTCTGATAACCGACTACGGTCATTTTTAAATAAATGAACTTTTTTTAACGTTTATAGAAGCATTTCATTTATGTCCTATATTTGTATAGTATGGAAATGGATAACTTTATATAGTTTCTTTACCTCAAGTTTTCAGCAGCCATCATAGGTTGGCTGGTAGAAAATGCCATTAGGTATTAACTCCACCCTTTTTGGCATTTTTATTGTTAATATGTCACAATAAATAGTTAAAGTATGTCAATACTTAATGTGTACTTGTAAATACGTGTGGGAGTTACACATTAATTATCACTTGCTAAGTGGTGAAGGACACTATCGTGAGGAAACTTGCATTCTTGAGAATTCTGTTAAAATGTTCTCAAAAGCATCTGAAGTCCAATCCAGTGGGTCAGTAATATTGTTCTGTTTCGAAATCTTCAGTTATTAAAAGATTTATTTTGTTCCTTACTAGTTGAAGCTGTACTCAATATTAATGTCACTTAAATGACCGGAGAGCTGAGTAAACTGAAGAGCCATTGTTAAAGGGTCCTTTTTACCCGCTGTCCGATATAAAAATAAAACTACCATATTGAGAAAGCTTTCACTGATTATTTTTTTTACTTTTGTAAAACTAAACCATATTCCAAGGACCTCGATCCCTTATAATAGTGAATGTATTTACTTCCCATAATCTTATACCAATGTCAATATTTTTGAAGACTATGGATCGTTAGATCAGTTATCGATAGATTAAAAGTATTTCATATAAAATTGTAGACGATGTCACTTGTATCGATTGTGGTAGATTCTTATGTCGGAGGGTCGCCTTCGGCGGCACCACCGCTGCACCTATTTCTGCCATAAAGCAGCAGTGTGAGAACTGCCGTTTTTCGGTATGAAGGGTGCGGTTAGGCAGAATACATTGGACTGGAGACATTCCAACTTAGATCTCAAGAGTAGAAACGCATTCACGCTTAACCTGGGATAGCACTTCCGTCCTATTTAAGGTTGGATGTGGAAGTTTATTAGTGTATAGTGTTTTTTATCCGTAAATCCGCCTCGATTTCACAAAAAAAAAGTGTTAAAACATCTTTTAATAAAAGTCCTAAACATAAATTTGTCACAAATCCTTATGAGTTCTGGGCATAAGTAGCCCACTCCGCCTCTCTGACTCCCTCCAATGTTTTACTTGCTTCTTGCACCTGATTATCCTGTTAATTATTATTCTCATCTTTAGTCAACCTCGTCCAATTTATTACACTATCGCATTTTTTTACTTTTTATTTACTTTAAATATTTATATTTGAATAAAATACTTGTTAAGACGCTTTGACCATTTCAAAACTTAAGTAAGTTCGTTAATTTTATTAATAACAAAAGCGCCTTTCTATCTTTTTGAAATCACGTGCAAACATCGAGAAAGAGGAATTCGTGGCGAGAGGGTGGTTGGACGCCCGCTTGCGCATTTTTAAATTCATTCCTCGCGCATTCATCAGAGAACGAAATAAGTAGGTACAAAAAAAGAAGAAATTGATAATTTAATAATAATAAACTTGCACAGCTTATTACTGAATCTTAAAATTGTATTTTGGTTTTATTTACTCGAAAAATTATGGTCTAATACTATTAAAATAAAACGTTATGATTTTAAAATCTGTTTTTATTTTATTTATTACGTAGTATTATTATTATTTATTTAGCTGTCCTCATGTAAATTTTAGTTTAAGGCACTTACTTGGTTTTGATTATAGTACAGCCGGATGATGTGGTAAACATTACACTTTTTTTGAATTTTTAACTCAACTTGAATTTAATTCAACTGCATATGGCATAATGCTTCTATAATTTTCAACGAGATCAGTTAATTAGTACCAGCGATATATCGTTTGAACTCTTTATACTCGTAGTATTCGTCGCTTACACTCAGAGCGTCCATTGAAATGGTTTTGTTTTTATAACTCTCATGCAGCGAAAGAGTCTCAAATGTATGTAGTCTACTCTATTCTATTACTACGACAACAGTTCATATACGTGTTTTAATAAATATTCAACGAAAATTGTTGTTAAACATTTGTTAAAATCATTTGTTTAGGTAAAAAATACGAAGCCTTATAAAATTCTACATGATCATTGTCTTAATCATTTCTCCTGGACTAAAAATGTCCTTATCAGCAAACCATTTGGACCGGACCAAATTTTAATGTTTTTCATTCATCTTTAATTATTCACGTCTATTATAACTTGTTACATTCACAAACACGTAAATTTATATTTTATACGTACAGAAATACGTACATTACTTTCGGTACGAGATTTTAATGCTTTATAAAAGTGCTTTTACGTTTCTGTACGTTACATCACTTTAAGATGGCAATTAAATTAAAGCTGAAGCTTACTCACATGTACGATTCAAACCCACGTTTGTAGTTGTATCCATCTATGCTTATGTCAGAATGTTGGTAATAGTCTTATGTCGAAAGCAAAGATAAGACTTTCATCCTAATTAAGGTTTGATGTGTATGTCAATGGCCTGCTGTAACCACTTAACATTAGGTGGCTTGCATGCTCATTTGTGTGTAACAAATGAAAAAAATATTAAAATGTATCAAACAACACAATTGAGCAACACTTATAAATGTCTCATGTTGAAAGATTCAACATAGTGCAATATACATACAATAGTACCTAAAGACACGTTTGATAAGCGAAAAGAAACGTTTTTGGGCGGAAAATTAAACAGGATTTTCAGCGTATACCTCAATAAATTTGATTGAATTCTTATATCTATCTTTCATGGTGGTAGAGTCTAACGTCGAAGGCTCAAATGCGGCGGCACCACCGCAACACTTAATTTCTGCCGTAATGCAGCAGGGTGAGAACTGCTGTGTTTCGGTTTGAAGGATGTGGTTAGACAGAAGACACCAGGCAAGAGGCATTCTAACTTATTCCTCAGGAGTAGCAACGCATCAACATACGACCTCAGATAGGATTTTTGTCCTTTTAGTAGTTGAAGTCTTTAAGTGCAAAAGTAATTTCAATTTGTCAAAGCAAATTATCAATAAAAGACCCAAATAATAACTGCTGGTAAAGTTAAATAATGTGTCATACTCAGTAGGAGTAGGAGTTAATCTGTGTCGTGGGTGCCATGGACATACACAGGAACAAGCACGCAAACTAAATTCATTATTAAAATTTCTAACCCACTGGGAATCGAACCCAGGACCCTCCTTACGGCAGACCGCACGTTGACCACGGTGCCATACGGGTCGTATAATTATGTTATAAGACGCTGAGGATTTAATGTTAAATATTGTTACATCCTGTTGCGATTAGTTTGCCGAGGAGCTTATCTCAAAGCGCCGCTCGTTCAACCATCTATTTCGAGAAAGCTCCTTTGCCTCATACTTAGTGAGCAGCAGTTTAACAAGCATTGACTCAAGAATCTTGAAATTTATTACGTAAGTTAAATCATGACCAACAAGACCATTATAGTTTTATAAATGATAGAAGTTTCGTCTGAATAGATGAAAGTTTTAATTATGTACCATAATATACTTGTTTCAAACATTATGTTCGTAGTAAATCACATTCATTTCTAGATAACGGTAAAATTTTAACTTATATGTTTTTTAACTTTAACTTTTAACTTAACTTTAACTTAAGTTCGTGCCGAGATTTGAACCTCGACCCACCGAAGCGGTGTCGAGATTCTTAACCAACAGGCTCTTACTATCTCTCATTTCCTATATATCTACCTATATACCAGGAATACATAAAAATAACTTGTTCAAAAATCCCAGTGAAGAATGAATATATGGCTCAGTATCAGAGCATTAGTTATCCGTATCCAGGCAGGAGACAGAGGTGCAGCAACGACGGGACGCGATTTGTACCGAAATTGCATTGTTCCAACGACACCTGTGAGCCAGACAGCCACACGTGTGTGTTGTATTTTTAAATACACCCTTACCTTACCTTCTCTAATTGAGAACAGACTGTTCTCATAATATACTCGTAATTATAATGTTGTGATTAATTATCACTGAGCTTTAATCACATTATTGTACTTTTGCTAGGAACAGGTTTCCTGCTTAAACCATAACCCAACATACTGATCTAATGCAGATACAGCACACACTTTTGATGCCATTGTGGAGAATCGAACTTCACCGTCAAAGCAAGTGATCAATTAATTTCTAATAACTTCTACAGATTTGAGGTGCGTGTAAGGTGTGAGTAAGAACTGCTGTGTTTCGGTTTGAAGGGTGGTTAGGCAGAAGACACAGGACAAGAGGCTTTCTAACTTAGTCCTTATGAGTAGCAACACATCCACATATGACCTCGGACCAAGGGCTGCAGTAACACTTAACATCAGGTAGCCTGCATGTTCGTTTGCTATTCTATTAACATTAAAAAATAACTACTCGGCCATTATTCTCTTACATTCGCTATAATTATTGCTGATAAACATGCTATTATTTATAACACAATAGCCTTACCTTAATTCGCATCATAAGGGCTTAAAGCTAAATTATTTTGAATTTATTTATTTTTGGTCATTTATTTACATTAGTGTATTTAAAGGTTCTACGTCAATAACAAATGTATTTAAATTTAAGGTTGCAATAATACACATTTTATTTTATTGATACCTTACAAACATTTTCGTAGGAAAACTTAACATTGTTTGAAACGTACATAATTTTCTACCTCGCTGTAACTTTTATTTGGTAATACCCAAGAGCAATTTATACTTTGTTTACAAATAAACTTGGCTTTGAAGTTTGAAAGGAAAAAGTCAGCTTTCCGAAAGAGGATAGGTAAATCGATTCATGCAAAACAGATAGCGCTTTTTGTATGCAAATTCTTGTTGATTTTACCAAGATTGAAATGTTGGTATTGTGGTGTGAATATTTGTTGAAAATATTGATTGGAAATATGTAATAATGTATTGTTCGACATGACTTAGCTACTTGTTTTATCGTACTGTATGTAAACAGTAACAGTAACTTCGTAGTAGTGTAGGGTTTTCCTCTTATTACCTCAGTTCTCTTTGAAAAAATGTGGTCTTCACTTACCAATCACCCATCAGTCAATCTTGGCCGCATTTTAATCAATAGTTGTCATCCATTTACACAATTGGCGCTTGTCACAGGGTCTTTTTTACGGATGTTTTCTTTAAATCATATGACATGTTTAGTAACTTCTTTAGTTTTGACGCAGCCGTGCTGAAATATCTAAAAGAGATAGATAATTTTGTCAATTTTTAATAAATTTTGACGACCCGTATGGCGCCGCGGTCAACGCGCGGTCTGCCGTTCGGAGGGTCCTGGGTTCGATTCCCAGCGGGGCAG
>DWKW01002904.1:0-10522 GCA_018250115.1 Doberes anticus
ATGGCCTATGCTCTCTCATCTCTGAGAGAAGACCCGTGCCCAGCAGTGGGACAATAATGGGTTGATGATGATGATGACAACCTCTAGATAGAATTTCGGTTCTGCTTGTGTTAGATTAGGATGTACATGTTGATGCGAACACATAATATCAGGAGGCATGCATGCTCGTTTGCTAATCTTTCAAAAATAAGTAAATAAAATAAATCTACACGAAGCTTCAGAAAATCGGTAATATGTGCCTGGTAGTACATTCGTGAGTGACCCGCTCCGGCGGCCACTACAAACGTTTTTACGGAATTCCACTCCGCTGCAGCTTTTACTTATTTGTAATGATGTCATAACAAATTTGTCGCTTATGATATACCTACATTGTCTGCGTGATTTTGTCGGCACGTATTTTAAATAAAAAAAACCTACTTTTTGTTTTAGGGCAGCGCCATCTATTGATACGTTCAAAACAAAAGTGTATGGGAACACAAGATTAAACTTGGACATTGATGCCTTTATCCCTCGGGGACGCATTACCGGAATAAACAGTATCTTATTTGCTCTTAATCCAGGACAATGAGTGCGAATTTTCTTCCAAATCCGTTCACGGGTATCACATGATTAAGTAACAAACATATCACCAACACCAGAATAAAGACTAGCTGTGCACCGCGACTTCACCCGCGTCAGGGTCATATCTTGAAGCTATATGCCTTCCTTAATCAACGGGCTATTAAACGAAATTTTGTTTTTTGAAATAAAATCAGTATTTCCTGATACAAGCGCGTTGAAACAACTATCCGGCTTTATAGAGATACCACGCCCTTATGCCACAAGAATTAGGATGATTAGGTTATACAGTTGTTATAACATTCCAAAGTACAGTACGAAAAGTCATGATGTTGTTTTCAATAAATAACGTTTCACACTCATAGCCTCACAGTAGGTGCCATGTGGGTTAACCTGTGTCGTGGGTGTCATGGACACACACGGAAACAAGCAAACAAACACCCAGACCAGGTACATAAATCTAAATTCATCATTCAAAATTTTGCCCCACTGGGAATCGAACCCAGGACTCTCCGAACGGCAGACTGCACGTTGATCACGGCGCCATACGGGACGCCGGGTGTTTTATGCGTCAGTAGCGCAATGCGCGCGCAATAGTAGGCGCGGTCATGTAGCGAGTTGTAATCCACGACGATCCGCGTCTGTAGCGTAGCATTCACAGAAAGAAAAAAAAAACTACGTAGCTGCTATATCTTGTTACGTCACGGATGGCACAGCAGCCAACATACCGGTCGACCATTAGGATGGTCCTGGGTTCGATTCAAAACGGGGCAGACATTAAAATGATTAATTCAAATATGTTTCTAATGTTTCTTTTAGAAATTATACAAGTACTCAATAATGAATCGTTACGAAAATTAAATGGTAAGTAATATTAATAAAAACATATACATATAGTATCCGGAGCCCTGCATTATTGTGCTAATTATGCCAATTATCTCAAATATTAGTTCAATTTGTGTACAAAACACACATCACCAGGATACATTAACATCAGGATACATTCGGAATTATACCGGCTCATCTATTTGCATAACAATTATACATAGTATAGCATTGCAATATTCATGGCGATAAGGCCAATTAACACTGGTACAACTCTATTCCTGCTCGTATGTCATTTCCTTGTTGTATTCATTAAAATTGCCGACGCTCGTCCTTTCCTATAACCGATGTTTTGTTGGTTGGTAAGCAACAATTCTGATATGAGTCATATCGTACGTACATCTTGTACTCTACGCTTGGCATTAAGACGATGCCTCTCCAAAGTCTACGGTACAAAAACAGGGTATTTCAAAACCACAAATAGAAACGTCGAGTAAGAAACGTGAACAAGATGTCATATTTAGATACGAACGTAAATATAATAATAATACAACGATTCTTAAAAATAACATAACATCTTCCCAAAATAAGAGCGTAATCAACGAACGTATACAGCTCTATATTCAGGTTCAAACGAATGAAAAAGCTGCAGCATCATAACTTACAGATAACGTAAAATCCACTCCATATATGCATGTATATATATTAAGTGCATACAAAACCAACGGAAGCACTCGAACACAAAAGCTCGATAGTGAACTATTTCCAGAGCCGAAACACTGGGGTATCAATCAACAGACCGAAAATAGTGAGCCCGGAAACTAAACTAACAAACGCTTCGGTTAATTGCCGTGACAACGCCGTATAGACTAAATATGGATCACGGTACCAACCTCCCGGGATATTTCTAAAACTGTAAACAACGATAGACAGGCAACAACTACTTGAGATGTGGTATTTTAAAGTAAATACCGATATTTTGTTCAGGAAGTTGCACTTACTAACACTAACAGACACACCTCTCCCGATTTAGAACATGAAATTCGACAACATCTGGATGATGACAATGCAAACGAATAATTTTCAGTAGCAAGTTAAACGTGTGTGAAGTGTGTAATAGCCCAGTAGTCGGGGTTCAAATCCCGGCATGCACCTCTATTTTTATAGAATATATTATAATGTCATCGATTCTACATTTTCTAAATTATGTGCGTATTATGAAATAATTATCACCCGCTTAAACGGTGAAAGAAAACATCGTGAGGAAACCTGCATGTCTGAGAGTACTCCATAATGTTCTCATAGGCATGTTAAGACACCAATCCGCAATTGGCCAGCGTGATGGACTATGGCCTAAACTATCTCGTCTCTGAGAGAAGACCTGTGCCCTGCAGTGGAACATTACTTGGTTGATGAAATATATGTAATATAAGATTGGCAGACTAGTGCATATTCTCAAATGACTACTCTAGGTACATAACGATCATATCTAGGAGCAATCCTACGCGCTGGAATTTATCACCATAATATACTTTGCCTAGATAAAACATTTTAAACTGAGATATAGCGGTACAAGATGAAATTAAATACTAACAAACGCACGCGAAGGCTAGCCATAATAAAAACAATCAGTCATCAAATGGCAGGCCAACGTAAGACGTGACAAAGTAATAACGCGACGTGCTTTATTACACGAGACTCCATCACAAAACCGCAAACTTGGTGCGATGCAAAAAACATACGGCACAAAATTCTAGCACGCAGCCTTGAAAGTTGACAAGCTCTACATCATAAAAGCCAACTTATTTGATTTGCCCGTAAATTTCAAAACGTATTACTTATACTGATATTTGTATAACAGAAGTCGATATTTTAAAGTTTCATAAAAGTAATGATAGAACTTTCAAACAAAAACGAAAGAGCATTTGTTCATGTCAAATAGCCCTATGTTACCGTTATCTCTAAAAACTTGTTTCGGACATGCTAGAAACGAATATTTAACTAGAAAGTCATTTCAAGAAAACAGCGTCGATGACCATTATTATGTAAACAATGACTGTCGTAAGCAACAGTTCAATGTATTGTTAAAATTGAACATTAATACCAGTATCATAAGGGTTATAGTTCTGTTTTTGAATAAGTACAAAAAATACAATACAGAGTCACGCTCGAGAGCACACGATCACGGAAAGGGTTTGTGAGGCACCGGCTGCAATAAACCATAGCGGGCGACGATCTCAAAATAGGTGATACTGTTGCAACTATACTAAATATTGAACTTAACCAAATTAATCTTAATCCATAATTACAGCATTTTTTCGGACTTGAGGACGCACGGAAGTACAGGGCACACTTCAAATTATGAGGATAATTTTAAGGAAAAAATTGTTAATGTTAGTTGCAGTTCAAAATTTTTACTTATTTTTAAATGTCTATATAATCGTCTCTTATTTCACGATTTCCCACGAATTTTTCAACCAGATACAAACATTGAACCTTTTAACGGCTGCCATATTTTTCGGCCTAAAAGGAGTGCCTCAAATTTAGAGATGGCTTATTAGAAAAAATATTTTAATGTGACCACAAGACGCACCCAATATCTGAGAGTATTTTTTGTTGTAGAAAGCCGCGTCTTATAGTCCGAAAAATACGTTAAGTACAAGCAATGTGCATATAATGGTTGTACGCTGTTCTAGATACGGATTTATCTACGGAAAGTGCGCTGTAGCGAGCATCCCCGAGAACACTTCCTGGAATACGAAAGAAGGTGAAACTCATGACGCCGACAAACTCTGAGATCTGACCGCTTTCCACGGATCCGTGTATCGTGCACTGAATAAAAGACATTTAAATTTTTCTAATCGAACAATTCTCAATATAACTCTACAGTCCATAGAGATTAGTTATAATGATTTTAATGGTGGTAGAGCCTTATGTCGAAGGCTCGCCTGCGGCGGCACCACCGCTACGCATATTTCTGCCTTTAAGCAGCAGTGTGAGAACTGCTGTGTTTCGGTTTGAAGGGTGTAGTTAGGCAGACGACACCAGACGGGAGGCATTAAAACATAGTCCTCAGGAGTTTCAACACATCCACATACAGCCTTAGATAGAACTTCGTCCTAATTGACGTTTCAATTGGATGTCCATGGGCTGCAGTGACCACTTAAATCACGTGGCCTGCATGCGCATTTGCTATTCCGTTTGAATAACAAAAAAACAGCTCACAAAATATCTCTACATTCTATAGAGATTGCTTATAATGATTACTTCACTACAGTTTGTAGAGCAAGAATAATTAGAATTATCACTTACAAAATGAATTTCAAACATATAACGTGAAATACATGAATGGATAATGAAACAATAGTGCTTCCTGACATCCACGTTCGTCGACAGTGAAAGTCCTTGCTCTTTCTGACTTACCAAACCCAACGTCGCGTGCGGATTTATTAGATATGAGATAAGATACCGTAATAATTTGAATTGCTCACTCTCACCGGTCTGATATTGATTTAATGTCGCTACCGAGATGATTTCGTAAAGATATACTGGAACTACTTAAATTGCAACATTGCTCATATTGGAACCCATAAACAGTAGAAAAGCAAATGTCTAGAGGAATTATTTTTCAAATAGTTCTCGTTGATCGATTATTGCGTCCCGATATAATACAATTGCACTGTCAGATTTTCGCGATCGTACCGTCCGTCGGAGGAATTTCCATCAGGCTACGACTTAGAGAGCTTCAAAAAGAGTGTAAAACGAGTCCTTCAAGACCGGCATTGCACGTGTGCTCCCTCTGGTGTTAAACGAGTCCAAAGCCGACGGTGACCACTTACCATCAGGTGGCCCGTATGCCTGTTTGTCTGTCTTTATAAAATAAAATAAAATAAAAAAATTGCATAAATATACGAGAAAGCTCTAGCTAGCCTGCGGTAATTATTGCCAGTATATCGTACCGCGCATTCATCCCGTAACATAAAGGGATGTGGAGCAGATTTGAATAGGTATTGTGTTAGCGATCGAGTTGGATGACCGCCCCGACGTTCAGTGTAGAGGGTAACGCACCCCTCAAGTTCACAGTCAGCCCCGGGGTTGGCGCAGAGACTCGGCTGCACTCACACAGACCCAAATGTATCGAAGATACAAGGGAGCGAACAGATTTTGCACAAAGTTTAGAACAAATTACGATTAGACATACCGTAAAAAAAACAGCCACAGGCGCGACAAAAGATAAAACGTATTGATTAAAAGCATATCGGTATACAGCGTGCATGTAAACAACTCAACTTCTAAATAAAACATACATACATATTGGAAAATTATTATACAATCAAACCTAAAAAATATTTTTGTCATACTGCATAAATATATATACTCACTTTGCTATAATAATTTCGAAAACGATCAAACCACTGGAAATCACAATCAATTGAGGAAATCCATTCACACACACGGCACTAACAAAAACTCGCGACCAGTTTCTTACTCATCAACCGTGACTAAATGAAATCAGTCTAATGCAATAAATTCGTTATATTCGCGATTGCAACTGTTGACATATTGCACCAAATATTGCCTGAGCTCTATAGTCGGAGGTTGGAGGAGCGTTTTCCGTTTATCGATCGTCGCTTACAATTCCTATTCGATATCTTTTTCTATTAACGGGGACTTGAATGTCTTTGTTTCTTTTTTGCAGAAAATTTGGTACATTCCTATATTTTATGTTATCGTATCTTTCGTGTGGTACGTAAGGCTACGATCAGCTGTTGTGTGCGCGGCGTCTCCTGTACGCTATGTACGAGCGAGTGCGTATACCGCGCGCGACTGACTGGCTGGCTGGTGCGGTAGAAGCCGGCCGAGGCGCCTCGCGGCAACCGTTACCTACAGTCGTACTAGGACGGACACGTAAACAAACAACTCGTATTTTGGTCTTCGTAAACAACAATGATATGCTCAAAACTTCTGGTTATCGACAATCATAAATTGTGGCGCGTACGATTTTATTAATATTTTGAAATACGAATTGAACCAAATGTAGATAGGTAAGTCTGACATTTCAATTAATAATTATTAGGATCTATATAATTATTTCCTCTTAACAACGCCGTTCAATAACCTCTGCAGTCAAGAGGCTGCTATTTTAGGTACTTATAATTTATATACCTACTGAATACGACACGTACGGCGCAGTGGTCAACGTACCGGTCTGCCGTCCGGAGGATTCTGGGTTTGATTCCCAGTGGGGTAAAATTTAAAATTACGAATGAACTTTTCTTCGTGTTTTGCGTGTTCGTGTTCATGTTTCTGTGTGTCCATAGCACCACATAGCATGACACAGGAAACCCTACAAAAGCCCAAAATATTGCACGAATTTTAAAATATACGTTTATGATTTACAAGTTCACGATTACGAAATATTAAAAATACAATGTGATTTATACAAGTCGGAAAATTTAATTAATATTGTAATAACTGTTACTAAATCAAGTTTTGGAACAATACAAACACAACCAGTCTCACATGTTTGCTAAACGACGACTTCTTTTGAAACGTAATTTATCTGAAATTTAATTACATGTTGAAACTTTGTAATGAATTCAAAAATATGTGTACATAGTACATATCAAGCGGGATAACGTGATTAAAATCATCATATTAATATTTTTTATTTTTGTACTCAAATAAGACAAGTTCAATAAAAAAATTATCAGAATTGTATGAAATAAAGGGCATAAAAAAGTATTTGCTAAGTAATGGAACATTTACCAGATGACCAGCAACGTCAAAAGATTACCTAGAAAATTGACAGATACTTTAAGAATCAATTGTAGTTAACATCCTGCTGCTCAACGCAAGTGATGTACCGTTTATTCTCTGTGAACAACAAAGCCAGTCCTATTGTGCAAGTAAGCATCTGCCAGGCATTCTATTCAGCGTGACCTTTGCCCATAATACTGCTACAAACACGTGCGGTTGCGAAATACCGAAAAGAAGGAAGCTTTTATCGCAAGATATTCTGACATTTCGGTACCAAACTGCAAAGCATGATCGGGACGTACGAATTAGGTCAATATGTTTCTCGCAATAATTTTAAATAATGGCCTAGCAGTGTTACGGTTACGTTAAACTAGATTTTGTCTATTGTAAATTCATCGTGTATTCGTATTTGACATTTGAATGAAAGATAATAATCGCGACAAATGCAATAGCGTTGAATATTCGTAAACATGTAAAACGAAGAGTTCCATCCCTAAGAAGTACCAATTGTACCGACGGACGTAAAAAAATACAAAATATCAACACAAGTGTTAAATATTGTAAACAAATAAATTATAATGAACTGCTCAAGCTGTAACATTAGAAGTGACAGTAAAAAAAGAGGTGACGACGACGTTGGAACGTGGGAAAAATATGTGGATAAAGTTGAAGAGACCGCACAACTTTTACGACGGTTTTTTTTAGCGGCGACTGGGTAAAACGAGACAAATCCCACAACTTTGCATAGTGGTAAATTTGTTACGCCATGTTTTAGATAAACTAAGAAGTTCAAGGGAGAACCTTTCAAAACAAAAATCGTGAGAAGTATGCTTATACTTCATACTTTAACATTTCCAAACAATTGACAAATAAAGAAATGACAAGATATCTACAACAATAAAAATATCGGTCTGATGCGGCGGAAATATTACTGGCGGAGAAAACATGACAAAACTTACGTTGGTTTGCATATGCATACACTGAATGAACTCAAGCATTCAATAATTATGAATGACTGATCGACTCTAAAGCCGGAACCAATTTTAATAAAACATATACTCACAGTTATTAATGCATTAGTACCACTTGAGTACGAAAATTTTGTTCGTAACAGTACAAATTACAGATGAAAAACAGACAACCACTATGAATTGTCCATAAAATCCTAAAATAGGATATGGTTCGCTCGATTTATATCGCTACCGCAAGTGGCCGGTCCATCAACGACCATTATCTCACAAGCATTAACCTAAATCCGATTCGTAAAGCGTAACTGGCAACAGATTGCGCACGAAACCGAAACGAAATCAGTGCACCGTGAGCCGACACACTAACGCATTACACATTTCTGTCGAAATCGAAAGTTATAAATTTTCTAACGACAATGATGGTTATTTTAGTAGCTCGTGTGTGTTTACGCACAAATTTTAATGCCCCAAATATTTTTTGGAACATTGACGTAACATAAGTGGATTACGCTGTGCTTGACTAATTACGCATCTTGAAAGATCTACCATTTGGCAGAAGTAAGATTGCACCAGCTTAACCACACACAAAAACATTTCGACTGCAACGGACATTAAAAGCGTAATTGTAATTTATCAAATGTGAAATTTTAGATTAACAAGGTATTTACATAAATTGTAGACTCGTTATGATGACTGAGAATCTTTAAAACTGGTCGGGACGTAACGTTGTCTAACAATTCAACTACTAAATATGTAAATGAAAACAATATCAAAGCTAATGCGGTCAGTGCAGATGTGAGTAACACATACAGCATCCCGGTTATTTTTCACGGAATGGACGACAAGGGTGCGCTCCTATATTTTGTTATAATAAAGTTAGGAATTTCAAACTGAGTAGTCTAGACCGAGTCTAGACCACGCTGTCTGGCTCATGACGCAGTTCATGACTGTCTGGATGAATCGATAACAATGTCTAGGAAGAGTCAGTGACATTAGATCCTTCATCAGCTTTCACCGAACTTGGACGACATATGCTTGTACCTGAATTCTGTCTACTTTCTATTTCGTTCAAGATACACTGCCACATAAATAACACATTGTACCCGATCATCTATCTGTGGACGTATGCAAATGTACACAGACCTCATGGTGATTTCTACTATTGAGCCGTAGACGTGAACAGTTATGAGAATATTGACAATCGCGGTAAAAGGCTCGTCTACAAAAGGCGAACAGA
The DNA here is from genome assembly GCA_018250115.1 of Doberes anticus. Classification (NCBI taxonomy): domain Eukaryota; kingdom Metazoa; phylum Arthropoda; class Insecta; order Lepidoptera; family Hesperiidae; genus Doberes; species Doberes anticus. The sequence goes on from DWKW01002904.1 coordinate 9,349, forward strand.
CGACATCTAAGTATTGTATGCGTCAATTTATGGTTGTATTTACCGTCTTATATAAGTTTGCTATAATTACTTTCCGCATACGTTTATGGTCACAACGGAAGCAAACCTTGCGTACTTAGATACAATTCATTTCTGAACCAAATGTGTACTAAATGATTGCATAGTACACTTTTCAAAGGATATATCTGCTGTGTTATTAACATAAATAAGTTTTTTTTTTCAATATCTTTGCGTATAAGCGTTAAATTTAATATAAAATTTAAAACAGTATCCAAAACTATTAATTACTGCAACGTAGATAGAAAATGATAGAAAACAAATGCGATTTATTGAGTCTAGACTGGTTATATTGGCCAGTGTGATCGGTACGGTTTTTCCCCAAGTGAATCACGGATTAAATCCCCAAGTATTAGCGTTCATACCTTTTAATCAACATTCATATCATACTACTTTCAGCGTGATTATTGCGCATTGTCTGTAAATAGAGTACCAAAGAATAATGATAAAATTAATATAAGACGTTTATCATTAAAACTGCGTTTTTATTGTTATAATATTTTTAAATTTCATTTCGTTTATAAGACTTAATACCACGTTTCTGAGCAATAAAGAAACATCTACTGGCTGGTGTTAATTTAGTTATTTTGCACAGCCCAGACGTCTGGTAATGACAATAACCTCTCGCCTTCCCGTAACTAGTGCTTCCGCCGATGTTATGTTCTGACCTCTGCTCACTGCTTCATTACTACGTTAGACCACTTTGTGTCGAGATATCAAAATCGAGTTTTAATTGTTTTGGTACTTCAACGGTCTTGAACCTTCAGGCAAGTATATATAATAATAGAATAATGTATATTTAATATGTTTTAAATCTTTTTTAGTAGTGTTATTGTAGGTGTGAGTTTATTTCGATAAAATCTTGATTTGACCTTTTAAATGTTTGACCATCAGGTTTCAAAAAGTCAATGAACATATAAAAGTACTAATAAATTCTAATAAACGCCGCGTAGAATCATGTAGCTGTTTTCTTTAAATTTATTTTTTTGGATACATGGTGAGTTTTAAAAAACCTGCATTTCCTGCAACGAACTGAGTACACCATCGTACCTACCAACTGATACTGTTATCAGTGACTCACCGCCACCGTCGTTATCAACGACGCCGCTTGTCTTCT
>DWKW01002905.1:0-10519 GCA_018250115.1 Doberes anticus
TTCACATGCATTCGAGAACGTTATTTGGGAACGAACTCTGGACTGGAGGTTTCATTGCGTTGTTTTCCTTCACCGTTAAAGCGAGTGCTAATTAATTCATAATACGCACATTATTTCTAAAATTTAGAATAGATATTTCGAGAAATTGAGGTGCGTGCAGGGATTTGAACCTCGACCCACCATAGCGAGGTCAAGATGCTTAACAACTCATCTGATCGTATACAGAGCTGTGTAAATAGTTTATATCCTACCACAGCTGAAGCAGATAAAATAGATTGTCTTATATGTCAAGCAAAGCAGTAATACGAGGAACAAACGAGTTGCTCACATTTAAGGTAAAATACTGAGCAATTTCATAAAAATGTCCAAAACCTCAAGCTGTCTTTTGTATATTGCACGTTTCTCTGTTAAATGCGAGTTTTAAAATTTCGTAACATACATTTTAAATTCTAAATGTATAAAACGGCCTTTATGACAACTGGAAAAAAATTTCAACATTCGTAAATTCGTCGCCGAGTATATCATGAAATACGTTTAAGAATTTAAAAGCCCCCGCTAATGGAGCGTAATGTGGAGATGACTTTGAGAAATTTATAAATTCATAAACTTCCAAAGTTGTAGTCGTTGATTTTTTTAAAGTATTTTGAACGTTTTAAGAGGAGCGAAACGAATGTACATTAATCTACATTCTATTATTATCTTTACTTCGTGCGACTACAGACTGTGATGTGTTTGATGTACTTCTTATTTGAATAGTAGTATGAATTTTCGGATTATTCCTACGTAAAGGAATCACAGACACCACTTAGCTTATTATTGGCCACCTACATTAAATTAGATTTCCGTTTCTGACACTGGCAATATGAGTGAGGGTCTGTAATCTTTGGGATAGTCCCTGTGGCTGCAAGGTCCTATGCCAAATGTGACGAATACTTCAACTAGAAGGCGAAGAGCTGATACATAAACTCTACGGGCACATTAATTATTTTACCTATTTACTTATAGGTATTTTTTTTACAAATTTTCATTAACTCGCTTTGGGCCTAGTCTGGTCGAGTAGAATTTTGCAAATGATTTTAAGCTCGCTTCACGATGTGCTAATTTAGAATTGAAATTTTGAACGTAACTCAGAATCCGATGAGAATTCAATAGTTAGTGTGATACAGTCCGTTGTAAAAGTATGGTAGGTATTTTTTAAAATGTTTTGATTATTATCATTTTTATAAGCTATACATTGTACCATACAAGTTATTAAATAGATTACTGTTACTATTACTACTCGATTAAATAGATTACTGTACTACATGACTTTATTTATTTTACGTTGCATAGATTAACTTACTTATTGAACTTATCTATCTGTATTTAAGTTGGTACAAACAGGTCTTTTAAAGTATCTACCCGTACTGAAAGCCCTGGAATGTTTCTCAGTAAATGTGAAATACATTTACGAATTTAAAAGCACCACTAATGGAGCGTAGCGGAGGCGAGTTTCGTGGGAAGTAATAAACGTCATAATAATATGCATCTTTTTTACGTGTTCGTGAGATTTTCTTTTACGTACGGATTGTTGAATGCATCCGAAACTTCCTGATATGGTGTGTAATTATTTGTATATGTCCTTATGTACGTCTTCTAAGATGCGAAATAACTACCTACGTATATTAATATTTAGTTTAGGAAGTACTCTTTTCCATTTAACAATCGAGTGTTAAGTTGAAATGCGACATGTAAATATTATAAAGGTTTGATATACGATTAGTATCTACTTACCTAAACACTTAATTACGTTTGTCTATAGTCTAAATGTCAAATAACATAACGAATAAGGATTCTGTCGCAATGCAATGCAAGAACATTAAGTATAACAGAAACTGTATTCATCATATCTTACGTTGGAGTTGGTTTCCTGCAAAATATTTTGAAACTCAATCTAGTTTATGCACGACGTGTATGATTTATGCATGCTTTAAATCACTCCGAGTCGGCGACGATATCTTGGAATTTTGTCCACTAGTGAATGCTTATACACAACATAGCAAGATGTAATTTTTATGTACAAAGTAAGGAAATCATTAAAATGATTTTTGTCAATATTTATTAACTTACGTATTTTAATGTAGAAGAACGTTTAATTTGATTATTTTTTTGGTTCACGTTGAAAGAATTACGAATACATTCTTTGGAAACATTAGGTGGATTAAGAAATGTCTAAGGCAACGTTACTTCATCTCGGTTTCCTTTACCGCACAGTAAGTCTACAACTAAATAACAACTAGCTAGTGAATTCGTCCACATAGATTTGACAGTAAAAGGTAAAGAAAAAAAAAATGGGGAGTATTCTGTGACATGTTTGTTTTTCCGTTATCCTATACGATAAATCATTACAGGATCTGACTGTATGATGTATTTTTTAATTAAAATCAATTGAGTCGTTAATCCGTAACGGAGATACAAACCAATTGAATCTAATCAAACTATCTTTTATGATCTATATCAAAATATCAATTATGATACCCTTGAAGGATTCATTTTAAAAAGCCCATAGCTTGCTTGATGAAAGAAAAGCGAAAAGAAGTGAGTTTATGTAATTATGCAGAGTAACTTAAGTTATTCTAAAGATAATTCATAATCTGTGAAAGTTCCATTATTATCAGTTGTGCCATTTTCAAGATTAGCAAAGATAAACAGACGAGTAGGTACAATATAAATTTTTGCCCTATTTTATTACGGTTACCGCGAAAGATTCTTTATATCTAACAAGATTACAAAATCACTAACGGAAAAACAATTACAAGAATAACAGTGTTAGCTTATTTTAGTGAGGCACTTAAATTTTGCATTTAAACATACCCGAGATTATAATGTGGGTATTTCGATATTAGTTCAGAGAGTTTTCGTTTTATTTATTTGTTTGATTCTATTTTAGGTTAAAAATAATAAAATACGGAAATAATAAAATTCGTGACTTTTCAAAACAGATTTCTTAATGGTGATAAATATGGAAATAAAGTTTGTTTGGGGTTACAGGGGTACGAGGACGGAAGTCCTATCTGAGGTTGTATGTGGATGCGTTGCCATTCCCGAGGACTACGTTGGAATTCCTCCAGTCCAGTGTCTTCAGCCTAACACCCTCCAAACCGAAACACAGCAGTTGTCCTACTGCTTCTGTACAGAAAATAGCTACAGCGGTGGTGCTGCCGCAGGTAAGCCTTCGACATAAGACTCTTGCACCATCTAATGTCATACCATCCTTGCAAATACAAATTATTAGATACGTGTTTGATATTTTGATCCCCATGTAAAGGTTAGAATAAGAATTAGCTTTTTTGATTTATTGATTGACTTAGAATTTGATAGGTGCTATAGAATACAATACAATACTTTTATTATTGAGTGTAAGCAATTATTAATAAAAATATAAAAAAATATGTGTTTTTTGAAAACTACCTCTTTGTTTACAATTTTGGGATAATTGATCAAAGAACAGAAGTTTTTCGGGGTGCGAGTGAATTGTTGATGCTAGTTGAATTCTTATTGTACGACACAAGAAATAACGTGCGAATAGAATTGCCCTCTTTCATTTGAAGTCGGTAGAAAATAAATTGTAATATAGTGGTAATTTTACGCTCTGTCCTGTTTAACAGATAAAATATAAAGTTAACATCTAACTAGAATGGAGGGATTACTTCAATTAATCCTAAAGCCAAGCTTACCTGTCTTTTATCTCAAATTGGTTTGTGTCGAACGCTATGGTCACTAACGACCTGCCACTATGCCGGCTTAATGGATTTTATACTATTATCAGTAGTGACAAAAATGTGCTACGTGCTTTTAATGAAACTTTTCATCGTTTTTTAAAAGTGATATTTATGACAGAGAAATATAAAGCAATAGATAGATGTATTTGCATTCTAAATTCTTCACAAGCATTTTTATTATTTAAGGAGAGCCATAAAAGGTACAGCTAATTCTTAGAGCGAGTTGGATGTACCTGCGGTTGATATTCAGGCATTACTCGTTGAATGTACAATCTCAAAAATATCATATTCGAGTACCGTATTATTTACGTTTAATGGACACGCGGACAATAGATTATTATCTAATAGCAGTAGGTATCATTTTTTGTACGTGTACAATAATAGACACAGGGTATAGAAAAATATATCATTATTATGTTTTTCTGAAATGAAATATTTCAATTTTAGCGTAATATTTGCCGTAGTCAAGTATAGGCGTATAAAGTGACATTCACTAAATGTAACATAAATTTCACAAAATTACCCACCCACCAGACAATAACGTAAATCGGCTTAACTCAAATTTGCAAAGAAAATGAAATTTACGCCGGTAACAACTCAACAGGAACGTAAATTTTATTTTATTACCCTGTGATTTAAAATTAACAACGTTTTTCCGACGCGAGCGACACGTTACGTAAAGGGATTACGACTGTTATGAAAAATCTGCAGCCGATTCCTGATTTAATTTTCGCTAAACTTTCGCAATATTTCTCGCGAAAGGCCGACGTGGGGTGTAATTTGCATATTCAGCACTGAAATTTACGTCACAAACAATGCGCAATTACGGTACAATGGAAATGTCTTTACATTGTAGCGGCGCTGGTGGTCTGCGGTGAGCGGACGGAGCGCTCGACGCTCGTCAGTGCCGAGATTTTCAAAGGGCGGCCGTTCGGCGCTGATTTACTGCTTGGACCTGTGGCTGCTCGTGTTTAAATGAAAATTATACACGGGCCCGCGCCCCGACGCGACCTTTCCCTCATAAAGTAACTAATTTATGAACTCGTGATGCCGCGCCGGAGGTGCCCGCTCCACTTTTGCAATTTTAAACACCGCTACTCTGTATGTTGAGTTTTGACGAGCGTTACACATCTTGTTTTTTGCCAGAGCCTGTGTTTTAGTGACTCATATTTTATTCTTTTTGAATTTTTATGTTGCCTATGAACATATACGAGTAACGTATGTAAACGTGTATTGCAATTGCGTATTTTTTTATAAACCCTGTATTCACATCATAGTGACGAGTTTTTTTCGTAGAACTGATAAAAAATTTATTACCTTATACGATGTTTTTGCATTTTATCAAATACAAGAATTAGGTTCTTCATCGACCCATTAATCTCTCACTGCTGGGCATGGGTTTCCTTTCAGGGATGACACATGTTCATGAGGTCAATTCGACAAGCCGCATTTAACCAGCGCGGTGGACTATGGCCTAAACTCTCTCATTAGTGCCATGAATTTATTTTTAAATGTTAAATCTGTATGTGCTATCATGTAAGCTAATAGTCATGATAGTGTCATGTAAGCTATAAGTGTATATGAGTAAACGTAAATAAAATAAATTTTAAACATAACGTATACGTGTATAAAAGTTTGACAAAATCATAATAACGGTTCACACTCATAGCCCCACACTAGAATTCCCTGTGTCGTGAATGTCATACACATACACAGAGACAAGAACGCATTTCATGAATAGCCCTCTACAGCAGAATGAAGGTAGTATCGATATTCACCGATATCCCACGGGACATTCCACATTAAAATTCCATAAGACAGTATACCGTGAAAGTAACTGAATATTTTCTATACATTCATATTTTGAATCGAACCTTATGACTAAATGAAAAAAAAAAACTTCAAAGTTAACATAATCTTTAATGTTTGGAATCGGATCCTCGGATGTTTTTGACATACAACCCTGTACTCATATAACACAGAATTTAGTATTGTTAACTTAATGTGTGTAAAATATTATGAAAAATGTATAAAAAACGGTCCATAAAGTGGCTTAAAAATCCTAACACAAATTTTCTCTACTTATTTTACATATTAGGGGTCGGTCCTGATATGCCACCCACGTCGATCCTTAGGCATCAGGAGGTCAACTCGGTCACAAAAAATCTTAGTTTCATCCGAAATTTCAGGCAGTTCCTACTCTGTATATTTTAACAGGCAACCCCTTCAGATGGGCTCTACGATGTAGTAACCATTTGAAAGAAAAATGTTTGATAGCATAACTTAAGGAACAAAAAAGGAAACCAGAGTACTTATCGTACTCTGATCAGAAGTATAGAAGATGTTACGAACGGACACGAAACTTCGGTAAGGGATGTAAAAAAAAGACGTTCAGGTACCAGGATTTTACCGGCATCAGGCTTTCACTGCGTATCATAATTACGTCAGGAAGCAGACTCTTCTTACAAAAGGTTTAAAAGATAGTCCGCCCCTAGTTTTATGACCTCATGTTATAAGGAGAGTTAATAAATTGCATTAAAACTCCATCATAAACAAAACTTTCGGTACTTTAATATATAATGCTAAGAATATTTTGAAGTAAAACGCCTCTGGTGAAGTTAGATAAACTAGATAAATCGTTCCGAGTGTACATAGACAAATAGGTAGAGCATTTAGCTGCGACGGCAACCGCGATACTGTCACACTGTTTTGTAAAATCCTTATTTATTTAAAAATACCTCGACTCTGACGGTTTTGGTTGCTAGGTTTTTTTTGTTTTTTGAATAGAATTTGGCCCGAAAAGTTTTATCTGTCTGTTATCGAAAACTGTTTATGCAACTGAAATGTTAAATGCTCATAATTATGACACACTTATCCATAAATTATTTGTATCTTATAAATTATTACATTTCGATATACTTTTATATAAGTCATTACTTAGTAATATTATCATTTTTTTTTTTCATAAATGATTTGTTGTGTTTTAGCAATTACGTAAAGGCATTATTTATCAAATAAATCAAATCATGCTAGAGGAGTCAAATAAGAAACAAAAAAGAAACCTTTATCGAAGGTAATTTATTATATAAATAAAATGGAAATACAACTCAATATGACATGAAATTTGGACAGTTCTCATTTTATTTTATCTGATTCATCATCATCATAAACTGTCCCACTGCTGGGTATGTGTCTCCACTCAGAGATAACAAGGATTGAGGTTACTGTGTACGCTGGCTATGTGTATTACGTTATCTGGCAGAAATCGCTTTAAGCGATAAGCCCTACTACCGTTTAATTAGTTATTATGTATTGTCTGAACTTTCGGACATGCAGGTTTTCGCTCCAGGTTCTTCATCATGGCAAAACAAAAAAAAATATTTATAACATTCACATTACTTAGAAAATGGTGAATGCTGGGATTCGAACCCGTATTTTTAGGAGTAAACACCTGGTTTCAAACCAGTATGTTTGGGTATCAGTATTGGCTAGTTTGGTATAAATATGAATTTATATAGGTACTAGACTTTTGTACGTCCGCGTCGATAATAATAATAACACATAAGGGTAACTAATAACGTACACATTCTTTGAATTCCCGATTACTCGGAATTTTCTCAATTAATGTAAGTGGTACAATAAAGTTCATTAACGTTTAATATGTGAACATTTAAAGTTTTCAGCCTGTACTAGCGGTGTCTAGAGTAAGTTATTGTTTTCATAAGTCCGTTGTGTATCTGACCAAGACTGGTCCAAACTGAATATTGATGTAGTGGCGTCGCTTATATCCACTCTAAACGCGCCACTGAGTTCAGCGTCAAAACCATTTTACATAATTTATATCTGAAAGTCTAGAGAATATTTAAGTTTCGCATTTGTGTTTAAACCTAGAATGCAAGTAAATTGTCGATTAGTTACAAATAAATGAATCATATACTCATTCTATTGAAGTATAGTTTGCAATTATTATATGCGTACGTATGTATGTAGGTACGTAGTTTAAATTTTTTATCATTAAATTAATTTTTAATTATTAAAACAAAACAGTTTTTAAATATATAACTGTAAATACTAATAACGAAATTCTTTTTTTATGTACAAATATAAAATACCTTGAGGGTACTTTTATTTTTTGTTGTAAGTGAAATATTACAAATGATTAAAGAAATAAACGAAAAAATCTAATGCAAATGAATAAAAGTAAATAAATAGCATTGTTTAAATTTAAAAAGCGTTTCAGATCAATTTTCGACTATTCATACAACTCTCACATTTCAGATAGGAAACATGAGACAAGCCGTCCCTTGGTTTACTTGGTTGCACTCTATGACTGTATAAAATAACAGTTTCTACATTACTAACTGACCATGCGGCACACATTTCTTTGAGAATATAATACAAAGAAAGTTAGAAATTAAATAAGGGAACTGCAAAATGAGAATTTCCTCCTCTCTCCTTTATAATATTTCTAGCTTTTTGTAACAGACCGTGTTATTTTACTTACAATAAAGTTAACGCTATTATTGTTGGTGGATAACATCGTAAATATTAATTAGCGGAAATATCATTTGTTGTATTCAAGTTTCCACACATTCATCTTTCGAAGGAAAATGATACTAATACGAGTAATAACTTAAAATCAACTTTCTTAAAATATTGCCTCGTTCTTTTATTTGGTAGATAAAAGTCAAATCTTGGAGTGGATTGGTGATTATCATGTATTATTAAGTACGAAGTTTAGTAACAAGCCGTGTGAATTTATATAAATTTTATAGTACACATAATAATTATTGCAACCATTACGTATAAATTACAAATATCCTTGTTCGTTTACTGGTCATGAGTATTTTTTCCCGCATATGCAATTCTTTCGATATGCATTTGACTATTAATTCACCTTCTGTTTTTATTCGATTTTCCTGGCGATGCGAAGTGCAAATATATATTTCTGGTAGATCGCGACGCTCATGCAGGCGCTAGCCAATATTTCGTGTTCCCTGGACGGCTATAATTTGTCGGTCCATCGCACCACACTCCGTGTATTGCCGACAATATATCTCCTTCAACCCTTCATTCCGATTGGAATCGATATGAACGATCATCATAGATGTGCGTAGAAAATAGACATTATGTCCCACTGAATTGCGTATTACATACTCGTATGTAATCTGTGTTCCTGAAGTTCTGTTTGTAAATTACTCGTACATCGGATCTTAAGGTATTTTAATCGTAACTGCTTTATTCTCTCAGAGTTTAACGAGTAAAAAAGTTCATTACATCACTACTGATTAGATCACGGACTGGAATAGTTACGCAGACTGGATTGCACAGATTGCATTGCATTGTGTCCGATAGTGGTATAGGTACGTACTTTAAATTGCATTCGAAATGTATCTTTACGTTATACCATCACCAAAATACATTACTGTCTCTCTGTTAGGTATGTGCATCTTTCAAATAATGAAACGGCTTTAAGCCATCGTCCACAACGCTGGCCAAGTGTGGGCTGATAAACTTCTCATGCCATTTAAAAACATTTTTAGATTCCGTCTCAGTGTTTTCTTTCCCCAAAAGCAAGTGATATTTAGTTTCTAATACACGCGTAACATTGAAAAACTTAATGTGAACCGGAGCGGGACAGCAGACTAATAGTCTTAATTATATAAGACATAAAAAAAAAAGAAAATTTTGCCAGTAATAATATTTCAGAATCATATTTTACCCCGTATATTCAATATGTGATTCAGATTCCTAACGGGCTCCGAGTAAATCTTGGCGGTCTCTCTAAGACCACGTTCCACCAATATTTGAGTACGCTCATGTTCGTAAAGTTATTTATCTACAGCCACTGGTTCATATAGGACCCTCGAAAAGTTGGATGGTCGAACTTGTAATTAGAATTTTATCTAACTGATATGTGTTACGATCACAATGCCAATGTTACGATATTGGCCTATAGTTTAAATGGTTGGTATAGACTCTAGAAATAAGATACTACTAGTACAAGAAGAATACTTTCCTTTTTTTAAAGTACTCACAACACAACACAGGTTTATTTATTACAGAGAGTTTGTAAAAGGCACTGAAATACTTTGACGTTGGAAGAGTCTTATGTAGAAGACTCGCTTGCGACGGCACCACTGCAGACCTATTTCAGCAGTACAGCAACAGTGTAAAAACTGCTGCAGGTATTGGTTTGATGGGTGTAGTTAGGCATAAGATACTAGATAGGAGGTATTCTAACTTAGTCCTCGGGAGTTGCAACGCATCCACATACAAACTAAGATAGGACTTTCGTTCTAGTTCCGTTCTCGTTTGCTATCCTGTTCATACGAGTAAAAAAGGAATACTGAAATATTTTCCAATGTACCAAATAGTTGGACAATAATTATTATAGAAAAAATCTCGGAAAACTAGACGTACGTGCCGAATTTTGAATCCTGACCCAGCGGAGTGATAGATAGAGATTCTTAACTTCTAGACTATTACTACTACTACTACTTACATATTCCGTGACAAATCTTCAACTTGGAACTGTTTGGCATATGAAGTTTTGTCCGGAGCCGACGAACAACGATGTGCTACGTGGTGAAGCTTTTGGTGAAGGTGTTACTTTTTTTTAAGTAAATTGAATAGCAAACGAGCGTGCAGGCCAGCCTGATTGCAGCCCATGGACATCCACATCAAACTTCAACTGGGATGAAAGTCCTATCTGAGGTCGTATTTGGATCCTCATGATTACATGAGGACTAAATTGG
>DWKW01002906.1:0-10517 GCA_018250115.1 Doberes anticus
CCGCTGGGAATCGAACCCAGGACCCTCCGAACGGCAGACCGCTCGTTGACCACGGCGCCATACGGGTCGAAACCGAAATACAGCAGTGCTGATACTGTTCTTTTACGGCAGAAATAGGTTCAGCATGCATAAGACTCTACTGACGTAAAGTAGAGTATCTCCACTCTTATCCGAAGCAGGGCATCGAGCGGTAGTCTACTGTCGAATAAGAAATCTTTAAGCATGGTAAATTCATATATATAAAAGAAACTCTACCTTAACTTTGTAAATAATATATCCAAAGCTTCTCATAGAATATACTTACATCACTAGTATTATAGAGATTTTCTTTGAAACCAAAATACCCTTATTCTCTACTGAGAGACACGAGTTTGACGATCACACGCGCCCTTTATGTGAGCGCGTTCAATCAAAGTTAGACCATAGACTAGTTAAGATATACAAGTACCAAGCTGGTAATTCGGTGGTATATGTGATGTAGAGTCTTATGTCGAAGGCTCGTCTGCGGCGGCACCACAACTACACCTATTTCTGCCACGGCAGAGCATCATTGAGACAATCAGCACTGAGAGAACTGAGTGTTTCGGTTTGAAGGTCGTCAAGACAGGAGTCATCCCAACTTAGTCCTCGGGTGTTGCAACGCATGATGTGGATGTCTATGGGCTGCAGCGACCAATTAACATCAGTCGGCTTGCACGCTCGTTTGCTATTCCGTTTGAATTAAAAAATTGAAGTTCTTGTAAGCAGTCCTTTCACTTGCATTTCGATCATCCCGGCCCATCGACAAAAATTTTAAAAAAAATGACAACTTTAATTTTTGAGGGCTGGCAACCCTAGATTCAACGTAATACATTATTATGCTGACGTAGATCGCTTTAACATCATAAGGTATTTCTACCAGTTGTTTACTCTATGCGCCTAGATGTTCATATCTACTCACAACATTGGTACGCGACTAAACCTATGTATTTGGAACAACAACCTATTATTCCCCCTAATGGGCAAACATGTCTGTTAGTGCTTTGTACTAGTTTACCTACTAACACACACTTACCATTTTAAAATGACATTTAACAAAAATCGGTTGTGAAAATCATGCAAAGGAATTGTTGTAATGTATGGTAAATATTATAACTTAAATTTAGAATGCTTCACACAGCGCCACCTATTGACTTTTCTTGTTCATATTACTCAGTCACTTATTGTTATGGTCTCTTACGACGCAGTTAATTTGTTAATGTTTTACTCGTAATAAATATGCTTTATACATATTAGTACTAGCCTAACATTACCTAAAACTCCACCACTCCAACAGGAATAAATAAATTCATTTGCTTTTTTCTACATACAAGTGATCGGCAGTTAGTAGAAATTCGAACGTAATTCATGAAAATGTAAAATAAACTCTTAAACCTTCACATACACTCTACAGACAGAAAAGGGAACATTTGTAATAGCACAAAATTCACAATCGTGTTGTCATTCGATCATTCTGACATTTTTAATTTCAATGATCACAATCTCTTCTCTGTGCGACTGTAGTTTTGTGTGTCATTATTTATTTATTTATTTGCTCTTACAACTAACATCACAGGCAGCCCAATTCGTTACTGTAATTTACTTAGTTATAATAATCAATCCTCCAACAAATCTATACTAATTCACACGATTCACACTCATAGCCCCACAGTAGGATTTATCCTGTGTCGTGGGTGCCATGGACACACACATAAACAAGCACACAAACACCCAGACCAAGCACAGAAATCTAAACTCATCATTCAAATTTCTGCCCTGCTGGGAATCGAACCCAGGACCCTGCCGAGCGACAGACCGAACATTATCCACGGCGCCAAAATAACATTGAAAGATTTTAGTAATATCTAATATTTTTTGTTTGATTACTTGGCGCGTAGATAAATAAATCGGAAGGTTTTCCGACGCGATAACAGGTAATACAACTGTCCATGAGAGATGCATGGGTTTTCAAGATTAACGCCACAAAAATTCAATGATACAACCCCGGGAGTTATGTATGGTAATAGCGAAAGTAAACAGTTTGAATACAAACGGTGCGTCAGTTGGTACCATTGGCATGCGGGGTATCAACACATCTTCTCCCTTATATGTATAAAGATATGAACAGAATAGCAAACGAACATGCAGGCCACCTGATATTAAGTCGTCACTCACACATCTCAAGGACATCCATAGCAAACCTTAACTAGGATGAAACTTCTGTCTGAGGTTGTATGTGGATGCGTTGCTACTCCTGAAGACTAAGTTGGAATGCCTCCTATCCGGTGTCTTCTGTGTGACAACTTGACACCATGGAGCCTGCATGCTCGTTTACTACTCTCATACAAACAAAAAAACCACTTTTTATTTAATAAAGTATATTTGGGTACAACAAATTATGTTTTAAAGTTTATCTCGAAAATTGGAACCATACATCCGTACGAACGAGTAAAGGAAATCTGACCAACTGTCCTGTACAATGCTGTCACAACTTATTTAACGCTTCGAGAACTCGATTAAAAATGACAAAGACACATTTCTTTGTGATCATTCCATAACAAGAATACTATATACGATGGGGTTTTTAGAAGCATTTTGGTCTTGCAATTTTCGGTCTGTTTTATGAATAAATCTGTATTTCGTAAAGGTGTCTATGAAATACATATATCAACGAAACGGACTTAGGAAGAAGTTGGGCAGCCTGACTCTGACATAGCTGTCACAACTTACGCTGCCTTATAGAACATGTTCGTATAAATTTGCCTATACTACAATAAGTTTTATATTTCTTGTGACTTTTACTCATGGATAGAATAACGATTAAAACAGTGCAAAATGGAAATGATGTTTAGTGAAACGTAATAGTAATTATGAATTGACAATATTTGCAATATATGCATGTATAAATAAAAAACATGTACGGGTCAAGTTGTAGTATCCCTCTTTAATTTTGCATACATACACGTAAGTCATATTACATTTAATTTTACATAAGTCATAAATACTGTACATAAAGACATAATTTTTTTCAACTACTTAATTATTTTAAATTTGGAACGTTTTAGTTACATCCTCTACGCGACCTGTTTTAAACGACACGCCGAAATTGAGTCTTGTAAAATATCTCTGTAGCAGTCAGTGGTTTTTTGCTGAGACCAATAAATCATATAACTTTTATTAACATAACATTAATTTGTAGAAAAATAAATGTATGTTCATTTGTAACAGAACTTATCCGGACTAGGTATATATTTGATTGTTTGAATATGTCCAATATATTTATTTCTTTGATTAATGTATTTGATGATGAAACCATCATCAACTCATTATTGTCTCACTATTAGGCATAGGCATATCAGAGACGAGAGAGTTTAGGCCTTAGTCCACCTAGTTGGCCATATGCAGATTTGTGGACTTCACATGTCTTTGAAAACGTTATGTAGAACTCTCAAGCATGCAGGTTTCCTCGCGATGTTTTCCTTCACCGTAAAGCGAGTGATAACTTATTTCTAATACGCACATTATTTAGAAATAAATATACAAAATAATTTAGAAAAATTAGAGTTTTGATTCGATTAGGCTTTGAACTTCGACCCACAGGAACGGGATATCGAGATGCTCGACTACTAGGATATCATTCACTTCGTTAATAGTTTGGTTAACCAAATTGTTATTAATGACAATAGAAAACGTTACTCAATTTACTACCGAACTGGCACACTCAGACAAATTCCGCTTTGTGTGCCACATATAATCCTAGAAACTGTCCCCCGATATCAACCAAAGTTGTTTCCACTTTGATATGGGTCAGGCAGTTTTGAGGCGTTCTGGATCCGCGCAAAACATATTTGCGCATTTGTAATTCATTTGAAGTTTCCATAGTACTTCCACACCTGTGACAATAACTTAGCCAACCCAAAAGTGGTAAGCATTCAAATTGCCCTAGGTCTATCCTTGAGTGCGCGATAACCTCGACTTTAGAGGCTATAGAGTCGCAATGCGGATCGTATTATAATTAATTTATTAATTGCTTTAACTGTGAAAGAAAACATCGTGAGGAAACCTACGTGTCTTACAGTGCTCCATAATGTTCTCAAAGATATGTGATATCCACCAATCCATTTATGGGTTGATGATAATGACTTTCGTATATTTATATGTAAAAAATGCAAACGTACATGTCAACAATTTTCAAACAGCGAAAATAATTTAAGTAATGATTTTCATGTAAATACGATATTTTCACGATATTGATTCTTTTTGCAAAAATATTTCGAAAGAAGTTAACTTGTTGGAGTATAATGAATCAGTGGGTTAGAACGTAATATGTATGTGTCAATAATGTCATTTATAAAATGTTTATTGTTATATAGACTTGAATATTTTAGTGGGCACATACCTATGTATATTTACCAAAATTTTGTTATTTGGTTATGATTACTCATATTATGTTATTAATAGATTGCTAATTTTGTCAAAAACTATTAGTACCTAATTGAAAAAAGTTGTATTTTTAAGCAAATATTTTAAATATTTATTCTTATTTGAAATCCGCAATCACTTAGTTGCCAATCCAATGGTCCTGTTCTATGTAATAAGGTTTGTTTGTATCCCTATCCCTATGGAAAATCCCTATGGAAGTCCCTAGGGGACAAAAAAACCATCCATAAAAATTTATTTATTTTATAAAAACGGAATGTCTATAATTAACTTATGTACCTACTTATTAAAATGAATATATTAAAATTCAATGAATTCATTACGTTGTCAATAAATTTGGCTCTACGAATTTAAGTAATTAAAATAAAGATTAAACGTGTCAATCCGATCCGTTTAAGGGGACGAGAATTTCTTCTTCGAGTCCAGTCCGGATGTCGTCGACAATGGTGGATGATTGGCTGGACGAATTTAGTATCTGGGGAGATATAAAAGGAAATGAAGCTAAGCCCTTCGGAAATCTCAGAAATTGCTCTTTTTCTCCGAGTGCGTGTGAGGACAATGGCACGGTTCAGATCCAATGAAACACTGTTACTTTCCCGCTCAAGGGATCGGTTTTTACGATCGACTGTGAGATTTACGCTTCAATAGCATTTCGAATACTTGAATATTTCTATAATTTAAACGTGCTTCTCCGAATCTTAATCAGCGGTCAACCATCCAGTTATTAAACTTGTCATAGTGATAACAATATTAATACGAATATATTAATGTGCCGCTACCGTACGCGTTACGTAAGTCACCTTTGCTGAAATTTATTTAATCAAGAGGGATTTTAATGAGTATTGAGTTTTAATCTATTCAAGATTTTTACTTTTTTTTTTTTTTCAAACGAAATAGCAAACGAGCATGCACGCCACCTGATGTTAACTGGTAACCGCAGTCCATAGACGTTCACATCGAACTTCAACTAGGACGGAATTCCTATCAGGTCTTATGAGGCTGCGTTGCTAATCCAGAGGACTAAGTTGTAATGTCTTCTGTCCAGTGCCTTCTGCCTTACTACACCCGCCAAACCGAAATGCAAAAGTTTTCACACTGCTGCTTCACAGCACGGTGCAGCGGTGGTGCCGCCGCAGGCGAGCCTTTGACATAAGACTCTACCATCTACTGAAATCCACCCAAAATCTACCCAAAACCGCATTTACAAATCATCATGATGTTAACAATATTAAGATACTCGGAAGATATAAATAAAAAATAAAATAAAAAAATAAAGCTCACGAAAAGCAGTGGAACACAATCCCTCCTGAGATTTTCACATAGAACTAAAACATTGGGTCCTTTAGAAATTACATTTAAAAAGTACATCAACACGGGTAACAACTTCAATGTCTAGAGATCTCTAGACAACTCATTAGACATCAATATATACTCGTATGTATGTATATATTGTATACATACATATATATTGAGCAGTAATAATTTTTTCTTCTTAATTTTTTTATTACTATTAACACATATTTAATCATTATAAAATATGTTATCGACCCACGAGATTAATTAAAGTTAAATTGACTAATTTAGCTACATGTCACTAGCGAAGCTTGACGCGGGACACCGATGCCTACACGCTTTAAGTATAGTTGATCGCGCCCAAGAGAGCAATTGCAAGTTAGACGGTAAAATTCTCAGTATAAAACGAGAAACCCTTATATCTGCCATATTAGAACCGCTCACCTATGCTGAAATACGACCGTTGAGTCAGAACCACGCTTCGTTAATTGTTGAATTCGAAGTTTGATAACTTCACCCCAACTTTTCATCGTCCATAGATTTAGCTCCAGCGTAAAGTTTTGACAGTAGTCGGCCACTTATACCTATAGTACCCATTTACAGAGCTTCTTGAAACGGTGGCTTTCAGTGGCTTTAAAGTAAGTGTTTCAAGTGATATATATTTATGTGGAAAGATATTAAGTTTGGTAGAATGTGAATCTAAAATATAAAACTCTGATTCTAACGTCGTAATTATAATTTCGGCAAAATTGTGTAACGAATTTAGTAATGAACTCGACTGTCGCCCACGATCCAATGTCGATGAGAGCGATATCAAAATAAAACCATTTCAATTGGCTGTATATCTGCTTTTTACATTCGATTATACTAGATTTGTTTAGGATATGGTAGAAATTTATTATAATATCTATTATATAGTAGACTGAAACAGTTTTGTGTTCGGGCGTTCCCTTATAGCAATCGAAAGTGATATGAGTATTTACATTTATTTTTATTATTTATTAGTGAAGTTGTACTCTTTCAAACAAAAAAGAGGTCTAATTTGTAGAAGGAATCGCTCATGATTACCTGGGGTCCTGTTACTTGTTACCTGGGGCCATTCATTACTTCATCCAAAACGTATTTTATCAATATACATATTTACTTATTTTATCAGAACCTCAAAAAAATTATGGGACCACTAAAATTCTTTTAAAAAATTCTTTATAGTCAAAATTTATTAAAATCGGTACGTGAACAACGAATTTATGCGGTAACGTAAATACAAAGAACATAAGTGTCGAATTGTGTCTCACCTTTTTCATGAAGTCTTCAAAAATATTTACCACTGACCGATCATACGCAAATACGCATCACTAATTCAAATTGTATTCGATATCGATTCCACGATTGCAAGAACATCTGGTGTACAAATCAGTTTAACGCCAATTCCTCGCATATAGCCGTATGTATATACGTACTTATTCTACCCATCTCGTTTGGATAGCTGCCGCCAAAATTGCAAGCAAACTATTCTGATCACCGTCGCTACAATATGCCACGGTGACGTACGAGTTATTGATCGTGTAAATGAACATTCCGAAATAGTTGCGGCCGAACACCTTGTGACTCGGATCGTAAAAGAAGTTTTCTTTGCAAAGCGTTCAAACCACAATCGAGTATGCGGATTATCGATAATTTTAATGATCACAATTTTTACCGCATTGAGAAAGTTTTTTTTAAATTTATGCACAAAGAGGTAACGTTACCTACATGATTTACTACGTTTTTTACGTAGTTCGTAAAAACAAGGCCGCACGCTGTTTAAAATATGATTGATTGTTGATTTAAGAAACTGAAGCAATTGTTTGGTTCTTGTAAGAATCTACTAATAAGATGTAAATATTTGTAGAAACTTTAATTTTCTAAAGGATAGTTTTATGATCTCACTGAAAAATTGTAAATTAGAAATAAATATAAATTATACGTGGGTTTTGTTATAATTTTATTAAAGAAAGCAAAAGACAAAGATTTTAATATCACAGATATTCTAAAGCATAAAGAAAATGTATTATAAATTCTTATCGCTAAACGAAATTTACTGCTAACAAGGTCAACTTGTAATTAAATTTGTTTGCTAATTTGCGAAAAAAAAAAGGTACCGAAACTTAGATTATATCAGTAATCTGTAAAGATAAACGCCAATAGAATAATGTTATAAATTTATTATAAAAACTTAAACAAACTGAATAAAAAGAGGTGAATAAAATTAAACTCGATCCGTCGTAGATAATCCAGTTAATAAAGTTTCTATTAGGTAAGATAACGTAATAAAAAATTGAAAGCGAGTCCGTTGAAAAGGGTTGATTAAGAGTTTGCAAGTCATTAAATCAATTCAGCGCTTCTGTTTGAAATAATATCTGCGCTGTATTCACGGCGTACTTATCCAGTGAGGATCACTCTGAAAAAGGAACAGTAGCACCTGTAGTGTCGTTGTCGTGTAGTAGCCGGGTCGGCGCTCATTAAGTCTCAGCCTAATGATGCACCTGCTTGTTAGGCCAGTCATTCCGTCACCTCATAAAAAGCTTTGTCTAGCGTCCGTGCAGTGCTTAGGGAAAGCGCATTGTCAGCGAGACAGATCAAATTAATGATGGAAAGCAAGCGTTCGAGATTCCTAATTTTGTTAAGCAATTGAGCTTCGTGTTTGATATTTATTGTTATTTAATTTGACGATTTGTTATTACCCTTTCGATTTTTTATTGATAAGTACTTTTCGTATTAATAATATTGTTATATCATGTGTATGTGTTAATAAAATTGTTGTATTATTAATAGCCGAAATACGTGGGTGCCAAGGATACATACAGAAACAAGCACACAAACACCCAGATCAGGTGCAGGTACTAAATTCACCGTAAAACTGTCTGCCCCACAATCGCACCCAGGACCCTGCGAACGGCCGACCAGCATATTGACCACGTCGCCATAACTATCGACAATTTATATGTATATAACGAGGAGAAATGTGGGCGTTCTTCGTCTCTCAGCTCGTCATCCATTGTGTATTCAGGAAATAAGACTCGGTATACACGCAATAGGTTTTAATCAAACTAACGGATGTAAACAGATTACTTTGGGAACGCGGCGAAGTCGGACGTAGGTTGGCTACACTTGTTTGCACTGCCGTCTCACCAAGAGTGTTGAACAGCTCCACGTGAACAGCTCCACGTTCGCTCATATCGTCCCATCAATGACAATCAATTGTCCGATGGTAACCTTAGTGTTGCCCACCATCGTATCCGAATACGCCCAAATCTATTAATATTTGACGTTCCGTTTTCCATTCTCCGACATATAATTATCATTAAAAGTCATCATCAAACCATTTGTAATAATATTGATATAAGTACACTAACGAGTTAGGAATACCTATAAAGTTAGATGTATATTGTTACTTAAATAAAGAAATAAATTATTGTCCCACTGCTGGGCACTGGTCTCCTCTCAGAGATGAGAGTGTTTAGGCCATAGTCGACGATGTCTATGTGCGGATTGGCGGACTTCAAATGCCTTTGAGAACATTTTGAAAAATTCTAAGGCAGGTTGCAGGTGCAGGTCTCCTTACGATGTTTCGCTTCATCGACCGGGATTTGAACCCCGACCCACCGGACCACTAGATTCTTATTCACTAGGCTATAACTCACTTAGTACAATATACTATGCGTGATACCAGCCGAAATTTCTAATAATTCTGTATTACAATAATTTATTGATCTAAGTCTTTGGCTAATTTATTTATTGAAAACATATATACTATAGTTCATTATCAATCCATTATCGTCCCACTGCTAGGCACGGGTCTTCTGTCAGAGATGAGAGAGTTTAGGTCATAGTCCACCACGCTGGCTAAGTGCGGATTGGCGGACTTCACATGCCTTTTTTGAGAACGTTATGGAGAAATCTCAGACGTGCAGGTTTCCTCATGATGTATTCCTTCACCGTTAAAGCGAGTGATAATTAATTCATAATACGCAAATAGTTTCGAAAATTGAGTAGATAATATTTCGAGAAAAAGAGGTGCGTTCCAGAATTTGAACTTCGACCCAACGTAGCGGGGTCGAGATGCTTAACCACTAGGCTATCACTACGACACTACTATAGTTACTTTTTCTTCATTCCTTTATCACCTAGGTGCTGGTGATTCAAAACCATTCAATTAGTTTACCTTATACTCACTGGTTTTTCTTAATTTCATATATTAGTTTCTCTTACTACTTACAATCTTTTCTTTATTATAAAAGAGTAGAAAACGAGCATGCAGGCTACCTGATGTTAAGTGGTCACTGCGACCCATGGACAACCACATCCTACCTCAAATAGGACGGAAGTCCTATCCCAGGTTGTGTGTGGATGAATTGCTACTCTTGGGGTCTAAGTTGGAATGCGCCCTGCCCAGTGTATTCTGCCTAACCGAACCCTTTAAACAGAAATACAGCAGTTCTCGCAGTTCTGATTTACGTCAAAAATAGGTGCAGCGGTGGTGCCGCCGCAGGAGAGCCGTCGACATAAGACTCTACCACCATCAAAACCAACCATCCCTCAGAAACTAATAATAATAAATACTAATAAACGTTTCACACGTATAGCCTCACAGTAGGATCTAACCTGTGTCCGGGTACAGAAATCTAAATTCAACATTAAAATTTTTGCTCCGCTGGGAATCGAACCCCGGACCCTCCAAACGGCAGCCCGCACGTTGACCACGGCGCAAAAAGAGTCGTCAATAC
>DWKW01002907.1:0-10517 GCA_018250115.1 Doberes anticus
ATGTGCGTATTATGAATTAATTATCACTCGCTTTAACGGTGAAGGAAAACATCGTGAGGAAACCTGCATGTCTGAGAATTTTCCATAGCGTTCTCAAAGGCATGTAAAGTCCGCCAATCCACACTTGACCAGCGTGGTGGACTATGGCCTATACTCTCTCATTTCTGAGAGAAGATCCGTGCCCAGCAATGGGACGATAATGGGTTGATGATGATGATGATCGTGGGTTTCATTAGGTACGTTTCTGGCTTATCAGACTGGCGGGAGCTTATGAAGAAGGACCTTGAAGATACGAGACTGCTTGGGCTATCCCTCAAATACACGTGAGGTAAGCGGATTACCAGTAAATACATGAAAACATGTTTTGTTGGTTTTAATATTTCGTGTTTATTTTTAGGAAACCTAAGCCCATCTCAAAGACATTTATTATGAGGGACTAGGAAAATAGACCCGCGTAACTCGATAAAAATTCATATACGTAATTAAATCTTCTTGGATACTAGGAAGTCGGGTGTACCCAGTGCACTTATGCGGCATCATTCATTAGCATGTTGAGTCTGATCTGCATTTTAAAATGTATCTATGTGTTACTATGACATAAAAGGTAATATGACTTAGTTCCTATAAGTGTAACATAAGTATGTTTACGTAGCTTATAATAATAATAATAACGATTCAAACTCATACCCTCAAAGTAGGATTTAACCTGTTTCGTGGGTGCCATGGATACATACAGAAACAAGCACACAAACACCCAGACCAGATACAGAAATCTAAATTCATCGTTTAAATTTGTCTCGCTGGGAATCGAACCCGGGACCCTCAGAACGCAGACCGCACGTTGATCACAGCGCCATACGGGTCGTCAAATTGTAATAATAAACATTTCAAGACTTAGTAAAGCAATAACCAACCATTTTATTGATTTACAATTGTACAATTTAAATATTGGAATATTTGATTTCATATCACTACAACCACTTTTGAAAGTTTGAAATTCACGAACTTTTTAAGTCACAAAAGAATCAAAGGAAGTCCCTCGACAGCGACGGGGAATAGGAAAATCGATTTAGGAGTACTTAAGTGACCCAAGTTATATCGGTAAAATTTTGAAAAAAATAATCATAGAACAGTGCTCAAGAAGCCCATTAGTTATTTTTTTTGCCAAATGAATGATTGCTTTTGGATTAAACGTGCGATATTATAGTTATATTGAAATAACAAATTCACTGCAGAGAGATTTAAGCTCAATTTTATTTTATTTCTATTGTGAAAGAGTAGCAAACGAGATGCATGCTGATGTTGAGTGGCCACTGCAGCCTATTGACATCCATATCCAACCTCAAATAGAAATAGGATAGTCATATCTCAGGTTGTGTGTGGATACGTTGCTGGTCTAGGTTGGAATGCCTCCTGTCCAGTGTAACCACAGCCTAACCACACCCTTCAAACCGAAACACAGCTGTGCTCACACTGCTGCTCAGCGGCAGAAATAGGTGAGCGGTGGTGTCCCTGCATGCGAGCCTTTGACATAAGCCTCTATCGCCATCATTAATATAGCTAATAATTTCGATCAGCTAATAGTTAATTTACTAGTTGATCAAAGCCTGAGTAGTAAAGACGAAGGTGTAACACCCTAAAAGGTTCTCCGCCAGAGCTCTACTAACAAACAGGCTTAGATATAGTTGTGTGTAACATAATTTAAAGTATGATAACCGAACAAATACATTTTCGGCATTTGTTTTTGTGTCAGCTCGTAACAATTCTAACGAGAATTGCGTAACTCAATCCGCTTATACTAAATCCAGGCTCCGCCAGCTCTAAATTGGTTAAGTTCAACCCACATCTATGGAATTGTAGGTATCTGTCGAGGGCTCCCGCTTTTATCGATCGCGCCCGGCGCCAGACGGCGATAGTCCCTTTTAGTATTTATTTTAACCTAGAATTGAGCTTTGATAATATTAACGCGAGCACGACGCTCGGATTTACAGTGCTAGGACGGACAAAATAGTTAATCTGTAGAGCAGCGGCGGTCATGTCCACTATAGTCGAGATAATCTATGAAAAAAGGAATAACTTGTAAGAAACATTGAAGATCTCGTCAGATTCACAAATACGCATTGATGCATTTACAAATATTAAATCGAGTACGCAATATAATCGCTTTAGGTTATTGTTACAGGATTCATTGAAAGATTAATTGTGATGACTTGTAAATTGCATTTAATTCAATAGTGCGACGGACTGCTTGATAGTATATTCCTGTCCTTTTTTTTTATTCAAATGAAATAATAAAAAAGCATGCAGGCCATCTAATGCAGAGTGGTCACTGCAGCCCATAGACATCCACATCAAACCTCAACAAGGACGAAAATCCTATCTGGGGTTGTATGTGAATGCGTTGCTACTCCTGGGGAACAAGCTGGAATGGCTCCTATCCAGTGTCTTCTGCCTAACTACACCCTTCAAACCGAAACACAGCAGTTCTCACACAGCTGCTTTACGGCAGAAATCTAAGACTCTACCACCATCAAATTCCTTTCACATAACAAAGAAATGCAAATAAAACAGATACGAAGAAAACAGGACACAGCTATTTGCATCCTCGCGTGACAGTTTTTCCATGTCAGCGCATACAACTTGCAAATTTTTTTGACGTTTGTGAATTCGTGGTAAACAATATTTAAATACCTACTCTCGCGAGTTTGCGAGTGATTTTGAAAGCAACAGGTTTGTCTTTTCATTCGTGAGTATGTATTTATTTTTCATATTATGAATCCTTTTGATACTTATGAACGCTTAAGCCCAGTTTTAATCTTAACGATGGAGAGCAATTAAGCATTAAAATTGAATATATTTTCAACTTTGCTCTACATGCAGCCATACCAAGCATATTGGTTTTTAAATTCTCTGTCTACGAATAGTGCTATCAAATCAATGCCCATAATTTATATTATCTGTTACGTAATCGGGTTCGCAGACTGAAGGCACTAGTTTTTGTTGACATCCAACTTGTTTGTGTTACGAACCAAACCGGTTCTACACCATAGCGGCGGCAACACGATGCTTTTTGCCCAATTTTCTCACCTTTGCGAAACCTCAAAATTTTAGATTCGCTAATAAAATGAATGATAATTAATAATATATTAAATACAGATATAATAAAGATAAGCTATAAACAGCTTATGTCTTAATTTTGTTGTTGCTTTTATTATGCTCTGTCTTTCTAGAAAATTCGCCAAACAACTGGAGCTTGATTGTTTTTTGTTTATCCTACTTTCATGCTACTTAAAACCATAAATTTTTAGTATCGTTTGTTTATTCTACAACACTCACCCGCATTTAAAAACATATCTCGCGTAGGTACGCTCAAATTTTATGATCAATCCAGATTACAGAAAAGCGTCTTTGTATATTTCATTCAAATATTTATTGCCCTCTCTCAACTCGGCTTTGCTGTTTGTTTATGCTATATTACGAAGAAAAAAGTCGTAAAGCAGAATATTTGACGGACATCCAAACGCTCTGTTAGGGCTCTTGTATTCCATTTTTTTTTCAAACATTAAGACTTCATTTTATTGCTATATAGCAACGCCAATAAAACGAGTAGGGAATTTTATTAGTAAATATTGAATCGTTTACCAACTGGGCGTCATCGTTAAGGTCAATTGAGCATAATAATCACAGCCCAAGCTTGTAATAGGACCTTGGCCGAGGTCCGACTTGTTATCTAATATCTTACACGATCCATACACATTACACGGTTCATAAGCGGTGTCAACTTATAATTTAATATATGAATATATGACGTTTATCTGCATGACGAGAGTCAAGTACGTACTCACTCGACTACAGGCTAAATTGCAACGACATTAACATTAATGATATTTGTCTTTTCTAATAATGTTTATAACAAAACCTTTTCCAAATTTAAATAGCTTAATGAAACGGTTAGTCGAACTATTAAATTACCATAGAAACCAAAGGATAATTTATTAACGAATCACATTATCCCACGTTCTAAAAACTATCTAATTATTGTATCTATTAGCTATCCGATAATAGAATCGCGTAGATATTAAAACATCCACGCACATTTACTGGGCATTCTGCAGTTAAATGGTATTAATTTGTAACTTAAGACAAGACAAAACAAGCTTACGGCTTACTTATTTTATTACTATTTGTTTACGTCCTATTTGTCACGTCCGTCACTGTTTGATATCTACTCGCTTCATTCATAATTCATCTTGTATTCCATGAAGTAATAGTAGGAGGCAATTTGCACTAGAGACAATGAATAGTTTCACAAGTGATTGCTGTTTCTATGCCATGCTGAGCATGTGACAAAAGTAAACAACCCAAAATATGTAAAAACTCACCGTATCTTCGAGCGTTATTAGTTCGTTAAAAAACTTGTTATTCGCGAGCTTCTGGTTTAAGGACATCACGTTAGCAGACATTGCGATCATGTTGGCGCTTAACTGCTCCACCTCCTGCCGAAGACGCGCAATCTGCACTTCCCGAACGATCGTCATAACCAGCAGCCAAACGGCCAGAGCTCCCAAAGAAACCCCGAGGATAACACAATTTCGCTTTCGTCTCACGCTCTTATCCATCATGCAATTTGTATATTGCCTCTCAAAGTCCCCACTCACTAAATTCTTAGAAAGGTCCTTCGCTTCCTTCAAAGCCTCCGTCTGTGTATACATGGTGATGCCCTCGGGTATGAGCGCGCTGTTTTCGGCCATCACCCACGTGAGTTCCGTCACTGCACTCGCGATCTGTCACACGATAGCGAACTGAACAGCCAATTAGTCCTTATCGGCCCATTACGGCTTCTCGGAAAGCCAGGTCGAGGAGCCGGCGAACGATATCGTAATTGAACGATACACGTGCGGTAATGCGTCCGGAAGACAGGGATATACGCGTGACCGCCGAGGCGGACTAGAACCAAGTGGGTAGCGAGCGCGCCGTGAATAATATGCGCGAGCGCACGCGCAATTGTTGATCTCGGCACCCAGCGCTCGTGATCCCACTGTCGAGTTTCATCTAGACATTTCAATTTTCCAGTCAGTCATCAAATAAGTAGCCCCGAACTTCCGAAGGTTACATTTTGCGTATAATTTATATTATACGGGAATGAGAGAGATGAAAAATGTGCCCTTCGGAAATCAAATCGGTCCGCCCATCTGATAATTGAAGTGTAAAAGATCTGATAATTTAAGTAGTAAAAAAAATACCTTCTCATTAAATGAGGTTAACGTCAACATATACAATAAACCTTTAATAATGCTATAAGTGCGTCATCCCAAGCCCGATTACAGATAAAATGAGGCAAAATTATGCACAAAATGATAAACAAAATTGTTTTTAGATAACTTTCTAACGTATTCTCTCTCTCTCTCTCTCTATTCTATTCTCTTGTAAATTGCTGTTCGAAAGTTGTGTAGATGTGCTTTTACTCTTTCATCTTAAGTAGTCTGGATGAAATGACTTATTCGGGTTAGGCTTACCTTCTGAGTAAATTTTACTTTTATTATTATTATTATTTTCTGAATAACCACATGAATAAAAAAAGCTACCTGCGTATTAAAAAACAATTACATATTTCTAAATTTATTGGGATCGGATGGTCAGATTCGAAGGCGTATCATTAAAAAAATTGCATATGCGGAGTCGCAGATTAGAGGGCTAAGCCTCCTCACCAAAATAGGTAATTAGCATAAAACGAAAATAAAAGAAGATTATTTTGACAGAATATTTAATTACGTATAACTTATTACGATTTGAAAAATATTAATGTTTTTGACATCATCACAATAAAATACTTATAAAGCAAATAGCTATGTTATGAGATCATGATACAAAGGTCAATTTACTGTTGATTTAGACAACGGAATGCTCGCCATCATATTGAATTTATAAGCGTTTATAATGGCTCTACATTTTAAATAAAAAACGAGTAGCAATCGAGCATGCAGAATTCATCCATCAGCCTTCACTACTGGACTCCACTACTGGACATAGGCCTCCCCCAATTGGCGCTACTCCGTCCGGTCCTGCACCTTCTGAATCATGTATTATCATTATTATCATCAAGCATGCAGAATACCTGATGATAAATGGTCACTGCAGCCCGTGAACATTCACAACCAATATCAAATAGAAATCAATTTCTATTTGAGGTTGTACGTATCCACGTTGCTACTACTATTACACAGATGCTTTGCTGCTGAAATCGGTACAGCAAATTATAATCTCTCATACACAAATTACATATTTGTTTCGTGATGTGGCATTTAGTGACTGTTACCTGTCCCTTTGAACGAAAAGTTCAAGTATATGCCCCATACAGGTAAAATATACCCTGCATTTGATATATTTGAAGCTCTGCCCACGATTTCACTTATAGGTTTCTATAATGGAAATCTATTTTTGACTTGCAATTCATTTTCTAATCCATTTACACTTGCAAAAGGAACCTACACACTCCGTTGATGATGCAGATGTACAGCATAGGTATTTTTAGCATACACATCACACAGAAACAAGAACGACAGATTTCGAACTAGTTTGAAAACTAAAAATTAAGATACAATATCCATGCAGTGTACGTAATCTTATTAATGGAGTATACATTTTTCTAAATAATTGAACATAGACTTTGTTGACATAGACTCCAAATATAAAATTATATTCCGACAAATAGGATTATACGCCGCCAATGAGATTAATTAGTAGTTTTCAGTTTTGATGTCGATTAAATTTTTTCTCAAAATTTATTGATTACTTAACAATTTTTTGTTTCAGACCACATACCTGATTGGGTCCCCTTTGAATATACTTATGTATAAAGTTGTTTAAACGTCTTTAGATCCATAATTGCCATTCTCTCACAAATCCCTTCCCTGGTTCTTAATCAAAAAAGTAGATGTGGTGTGCCCTGACGTTACGGGTTATTTTTTGACCTTACGCTCGCCTGTTTATTTTACTTAATCAGCTCGAAAAATAAAAAGTTTTTTACAGTTCTTACAAATTATATGACTGGAAATCTTATCTTATACCACATAAGAATGTGATATGCAAATTAGTCACATTCATGAAGATTAATTACTCGTTGGTACAGTACAGAATGATAATCGTAAGCAGTGGTTAGCATAACAATACGACCAAGTATTCGAAGTTTCAATTTAAGCCTGTAGTTAGGCGACATTGATATAACTGTGTCGTAGTTTGAATTACAAATTGCCTTAACGTTAAAGAAAGGCACCGTGAGGAAATCCGTGGTTTTTTTTATCTAATCCCTATCCCTATACCTATCGGCCTTAACAGCTTCACCGAATTTTTAATGGGGAACCGGAAAGGCTCAACCAGGCTTAAAGTGAGTGGTAGGAGTGAGAGACAGAGTCGGGCGTGAAGGCCTCGACTTGTACACAACTCCGCCCCGAGAAGAAGAAGAACAATGGGATGTGCGACCGACCTGAGGGCGTCTCCTGCGAGACTCGTCCTCGGCTCAGGTCGACACTGTGTTTAATTTACGATGATGGTCGGAAGAGGACATTCATGCGGTGACTCCGCATGCCTGCCCTTACAACGCAGGTCTTCGTCCTCGCCGGCGAGGTCGGCGCGTGTAACGTATATGTTCTGTGTAGTGTCTGGGAAGATGATGGTGGAAAACCCTCATCGTCTTCCGGACGGGGATTATTTGCTAACGTTATGGCATCGTCTGGGTCGTCTAGCACACGTTTGGGTCTCCTTTAGTTGGCCACATCACTCGGATGCGTAGTGTAAGTGTCTGCCTGTCTGATGAGTATTTATATTGGTGACTCGACTTCATTTAAAGTCCAAAAGCCCGCATATGGGCAGCATTTTTTTTATATATTAGCAGAATAGCAAACGAGCATGCAGGCCACCTGATGTTAAGTGGTTTCTGCAGCCCATGACATCCACACCTGAGGTTGTGTGTGGATGCGTTACTACTCCTGAGGACTAAGTTGGAATGCCTCCCGTCCAGTGTCGTCTGCCTTACTACTAAACCCTTCAAACCGAAACACAGCAGTTCCCACACTGCTGCTTTACGGCAGAAATAGGTGTAACGGTGGTGCCGCCGCAGGCGAGCCTTTGACTTTATAGTAATGCATTTGCTTATCGCTATCCTGTCCGCCGGCCGGCGCGAGCGCTGCCCCGCAGGTAGTTAGTACGTCATCGATTGTTTGTTGAGTAGTACGTTGGCAACAGCCCTCTATGCGAGCGTATGCTTTTTCGCTGTACTAATTTAATTGTTACTATTGTGTTACGAATTTTGTCGCTTATTATCACTTTTACCTTCTGTAGTTTTCTGCTGTCGTCTGTAAACTTACTGTTATTATTATTGTGCTTACGTGTATTTGGACAATAAAATTGGCATGAGTAAAGTGGTTGCGTTTGAACTCTATACAACATATAGTCGACGCACCCCATTGCTACTAAAAATATTGTTTTACTAAACGATTACTATTAGTACATCAGAGAGCTCACAGTTACTTGAATGCGATGTTCTAAAAAGAAAATTTTAAAAAGTTACGAGATGATGCGTTTATTAAACCAAACATACAAAATAGTTTGCCCACTGCACGTGGTTAATAAAGCAGTGGAAGGTTGCGGCTGGCGGCTGTGTTAATCACTCAAGTTACTTTGGGAACAATTGTTCTGTGAAATATATTTGTATTTTGAATATGAATAGAATACCAAACGAGCACCTGATGTTATGTGGTCACTGCAGCCCATGGACATCCGCATTCAACCTCAAATAGATCGAAAGTCCTATCTGAGTTTGCATGTGGATGCGTTGCTACTCCTAAGGACTAAGTTGAAATATCTCCTGTCCGGTGTCTTCTGCCTAACTACGCCCTTCAAATTGAAACACAGCAGTGTCAGAACTGCTGCTTTACGGAATAGGTGCTATGGTGGTGCCGCTTCACATAAGACTTTACCACAATCAAACATATACTCGTAGTGTAAAAGCGAACCTGAGCTATGAGTAATAATACGTTATAGGCATATACACAATTGTAGACGCAAATTAGTTCAGCGTACCGCCTTCAGCCAATTAATATGCGAGTAAATGATCGTATACGCTTTGCTTGTAATTAACGTATGTAGAACGTATGTATGTGTAAGACGGTAAGGTTAGCAAGAAAATAAACTAGTTTAAAAGCCGACTTAGTGAATATGCCGACCATACCAGTTGCATAATCTTTTATGGTTATCAATGTTCAGGCATCTAGAATAGGCATCTAGATTGCAAAGATAATGTATAGTTTTGGTGGTAAAAGTTGAAGTATAAAAAAAAATTGTTGGTTACCATTTCTTAACTATATTTAATAGTCGATCTATACGTCGATATTGGTATAAAATATTGCAACTGTGTGGTTAAGCAGACGACACCGGACAAAAGGCATTCTAACTTAGTCCTCATGTGCAGAAATGCATCCACATACGACTTCACATAGGAGTTCCGTACTAGTTGAGGTTTGATGTGGATGTCCATAGGCTGCAGTGACCACTTAACATCAGGTGGCTTGCATGATCGATTGCTATTCTATTCAAATATTTTAAAAAATCGAATTATCTGGTTATTGAGGATTTTTCCAAAAATAGTAAAAAAAAATTTAAACATCTTTCTGTATCGATAACTTGCAGCAGAATTATAATTATAATTAAATTATCAATGAAAAAATATTTATAAAACTTATAGTACTTTCCTAAAAGATATCGTAGCTCCAAGTATACTTTCGGATGTCATAAACTGATAATTGCTGGGCATAGTTCTCTACTTAAATATGAGAGCGTTTATCGGTATTATTACTACTAAAGTTAAGAAAATGGTCAGTTTCCGATCTTCTTCAAACCTTAAAATCCTATTTAAATATATTCAACAATATTTAATACATTTCTTCAATGTAGATACATGGCCGTGTCACAGGAATAGAATAGAATAAGCGTCACACATTAAACAAATACATATTTTTAAAAGTTTCCTTTGACTAGTAATTATAGTTCTGGATATTAGATATTTATTAAAATTTTTACCTTCAATTTAACATCAGATCCAAATGAAATGGAATTAATTTCTTATTTTAAATCATTCTACACCTTTATTTTATTAAATTACAAACTTCTTTTCAGTGCCATCTACTATTATTTTAATTTTACAACAAACATTTACCCTACCATTATAAAAATATCAATTGCGTTTCTACGACTTTTAATTATAAGGACGGAACGTCGAAGAAATAATTTAAAAAAAAATACATTTCAGTAAAATGTGTCAAAAATTTTTTTTCTTCTATAATATATTCATCGCATAAGTTATGTTTACCTAGCGATAATTAAAAATAAATTGTTTTCTACGGCAGCTAGATTTTAAAAAATATATTCGACTCGATGGTGGTAGAATCTTATGTCAAAGACTCGCCTGCGGCGGCACCACCGCTGTACCTATTTCTGCCGTAAAGCAGCAGTGTGAGAACTGC
>DWKW01002908.1:0-10516 GCA_018250115.1 Doberes anticus
ACCCCCATAACCGAGGCCTAGACAGTGGACGCGGGGGCGTCCACTGTCGCGTGTGAGGCCTCGAGGTGGCGCGCGTGATGTTCCCGCGCGCTCCTCAAAGAACGGGACGGGATGGAGTAATTCCAGCTCCATCCCACCCATGATAAGGGGTCCCCTAGGGGACCAACGCTGTCGGGGTCGCGGATGAGTGCAAAAGCGTGCCAGTGGCCCCGTCACTTGGCGTAAAGAGGAACACCGTGGGGTTTTAGAGCCGGTTGGAGTCCGGCATAACCGTCTATTCCCCCCGTGATAGAAGGGTATCCATGACAAGGATATCCCCGCGCAAAAAAACGGGAATTTTACGGGAATGTTTCTCATTATCATAGGAATAATCGGATAAGCCGCAATTGGTCACTCGCTGAAATTCAAATCAAACTAAAAGACGACTTACCAATAACTTACCGACCATATAGACTCTCATTGTCTACGCGTGAAAAGGTTAAGATGCTTGTAATTTAATTGCCATCGAATGGTGTTGTTACTTTCAACTGTTCGTCTTGATTATCGATTATCGGTATCGGGCGATGAGGAATATTGGATGATTTTCTGGACGACCTGTGCTGAAGACTAAGTTGGAAGCCTTGTATTTTAGTGGTAGGCGTGCATAGACATACTGTTAAATACTAAGCGTTCCGGTTTAAGTCCTAAGTCCTCCGAGGTACGAAAGTATTTATCACTAGGAGTCTAATTCATTTAGGTTTATATATGAGTGGACGTTCGTGATATGCTGTGACAATTTATATAACACATAATGTTGGAATACCTCAAATTAGACCAGACTTTTAAGTGACTGGCAACAATGGACTCAACAAGGCACACATTGAAACACTAAGCTATACAACTTACTCCTCAAAGGAAGTAAAGTATTTGTCGGTTAGAGAACAATCGGTTAAACTTATCTATCTTGATAAGTTTACATTGGAACATGAAGGGCAACAGATATTATTCAAGAGTTCCCCCGAGGTAGGCCGAGTTTGGAGCTGAATACTATTCGGAGTTGTAAGTAGATGTTTATGACACTGTTTAGTGCGTGGACATCTATAGCCACCAAATTTCTCTTCAGTGAATGTTCGTAACATCAGTTAATCGTAGATACGAGTTTAAATAGCCTATGTTTAAACGACACGTATTTTACTGTGTCCCTTTACGACATTAGATAAACGTTCGCCTCTTGCATGTAAAAGATGTATGGAGGTCAAATTTAATGATTCGCTTTCACGGACAGAATGGTGGCATTGAAATAAGTTTGCTACGCCCGAAGCTTTAGAGACTTCGAACGGAAGCTCGGAATTTTAACTTAAAGCGCTCTCATTTTTAGCCCTTTGCCGGATTCGACAATTTTTGGAAAATATTTTTTCGAATGGACTCGCTATTGTGACAGCCGGGATCAAAATGATTCAAATTCCGCAGGCCTGTTAGCCCAGTTGGTTTGTGAAATAAAATACGTAGCATCTAGATTACTGAGTTTACCGAGAAAAGACGTTAGGAATATTTTGGTGGTGCAGTCTTATGTCGAAGGTTCGGTTGGGGCGGCGAAACGAGCTGGTAAAGAAGTAAGGAGAAGAAATTATTCTAGTACAGAGGGTCCTGGTAAAAGCCGTGATTTTGCTTTTTTCCAAGTCGTAGGATGTCTTGGAAGAAGCTGTAGATATAGGTCACATAAATAGGGAAATATATTTATCTAGTACATATCATGTTTTTGTACACGATTCTTACCTTCTTTCTGTTGATTATTCTTCGATTTCGAATGTTGACTACGTACGTATAGTGTAAAATGTAATGATACTGGAAGCGGTTACGTACGCTTGTTATACATGCTATTTCGTTTACACCTACAAGATTATATAACCCTCAAAGAAGCAATGAATTGTCATTAAACTTTTTTTTTATAATATAAAAGCAAATCAGCATGCAGGCTACCTGATGCCAAGTCACTACAGACCATCCACACCACACCCCATCCACATCCAAACTTAAACAAGACCGAGGACTTGTGTGAGGTCGTACGGGAATGCGTTGCTACCCCCGAGAACTGAGTTTAAATACTCTAGTGTTTTATTATGTTGTTATTCAAATCGTTGATGAATAGAATCATAGATGGCGGCTGAGCTCGTGCTATCTCGCTCGTATCTTTCTCTCTCTATCACCTTTGTTTCGCAGTGGACCCAAAACATATCGTATCGTTTTGAAACAACAAGTAAATCGGCTTAAATATTTTCTATAGTAAACAACGACAACAACTTCGAATGAAAAAGCAATAAACACCTAGTGAGCGCTGAGTACTGCTGACTATAAAATAAAATAGAATACAATAGACTTTTGCGCACACTGTTAAAAAGTATTAAATATAAACAACATAAATTAAACACACAAAACGGTAAGTAACGCTATGATAGCGATTTCTATCAGACATGGCTATATGTAAGGGACTATATTACGTATATACATTTATACTGGTATTCAACAGCAGCATGAGCATAACGGTAAGTGGTCTCTGTGGCCTATGAAAACACACTTCTAATTTTAAACAGGACAGTAATCCTATCAGAAGAATGTATGTCGCGTCGCGCTGGAAGAGAATTGTGCTACTGCTTCATACTAGAAATAGGTGCAAGCGTAGACAAGACTTGGACAGAAACTCTACCACCATTAAAAATGTATTGAAATCTCATCGTGTGAAACGCAAGGACGACTTACCTTGAGGTTGCAAAGCGAAATCCTTAAGAGCACTCCAGGGTAATATCTGAATGGAACTATTGACAACAGGTGCTACGCCGACCATGTTCTCCGCCGTCACATTGGTCAGCATTGGGCGTGGGATCGCGCTCATGTCGATGCTCGAACCATTAGTGTGGTAGAAAGTGATCGCCTCTTGGCGTCCTCTAGAATACGAAAAAAAAATGCATAAGTAAGAATTCATTTAAAACGACGCATTTCGATAACTCAAAAGCGTTATAAAGTGGGAAACGTTGATACAGTGTTTCTGATGTTGAGTGGACTCTTCAGCCTGTCAAGTGCGGTAGACAGCGGAAGGTTGTGATGCGTCCGTGTACAAAACTGAAGCGCGACGGTATTGTACCTATGACCCATATCAAATACGGTTGGAACTCTACCTGAAATCAGCAAACATGCGTTGCGTTTCAGCTCTTGCTGGTCACCGTGATGGTGACAACTGGTGACAGTAATGCTCCAAGTTTCTTTACGAGAAATAAAATAAAAAATCTACCCAGCTGACGCGTTTCCTGGTAGTCTTATGTCGAATGCTCGTCTGCGTAAAGCTTAAAGCAGCAGTGTTCGTACTTAGAAAGTCCTTTAAAACGAGATTTTTTTGAAAATTATTCTTATTTCTAATATTTTATTAGGTCTATATTGACTTATTTTAAATAGGTATCGAGGTTATCGTTTTTCGGTTAGTTCCATTTCGTTACATATTATATGTATTTCAAAAGGTACATCAATTTTTTTGTAAAAGTTAACCGGCAATCTCGGCGCCATTTTAGATTTCTACACGTGTTTCAGCCCACGCGCTTTCATTGCTATGCAAAAAATAGATAATATTCCTCATTTTATTTTGAAATAAACGAGCAATCATTATAATTTCATTCACAGACCAATCATCCTAATTATTGTCTGTAAACATGTTGACGTCATAGAACCGAGACAGGATAATTGAAATTTAGGACGAAATGTAGGTATGTCGTTAAGATTATTTGTGATTAAAATAGATATGGTAACCTACGGTGGTTCTTTGATATTACCTCAGTAGAACATTATTTGGTACATCTGTACAATATCTTCATTAAGCCAATACTATCAAAATTTTGGGCATGTTTTTTATCTCACAAATGCGCGGGGATTAATCCATAGGACACCACGTTGGCCATGTATGAATTGCTGCGCTATGTAGGTACCGGTAAAACTCTCACATATCATAAATGACATTCAGGATAACTTCAATATGATAATTAGTTACCACGTAGTACCTACCTACCTACCTACCTACAAAACTGGGATTCGACGCCGAACACATCGAAGCGTGCGTCCGACTTCAAACTAGCCTATCACTACTTACGATGCTAACTGCACATAAATATTTACGCTGTCATATCAATAAATACTTATTACGTAATTATCTATCTATCAGTCCGACCCTTTACAATATCACGGACCTTAAACGATCATTGCACATTTGCTGCATATTATTTAAAATTTAAAACTCTGTAACAGCAAATGGAACTGAATTTCGCGTGACCTTCACAAATATAGCGTTTATCAACGCTGTGGCCAGTTGCCGCTCGCCCTTCGTCAGAAGTATTGCGCCTCCACGGGAGAGCCTCAGTCTTCGTACCGCGCTAACTGAAGTAGCAAGCGTTTACGCTCTTTTAGCAAGTTTCTGCAAGCATGTGTTGGGGACTGTGCTTATTTACTGCTGCCAAACATATATTAAGTTACGACCGGAAACTGCTGTTAACCGGGCTCCTGTTTGTAAGTATTCCGACTTGATACACGGTGGCCCGCACCATATACCTGTAAAACGCATAAAATTCAGTCATTTATTGTTTTGTACATAATTTTTCATGTCAATTATCGGCGGGTCGGTCGGTTCGAACATAAAAATTTACGTAATTCATTTGCGTATAAGAGTTTTCCGTAACGTTCCCGAATGCATGCAGAGATCGGCACTCCGCAATTGTCCAGCGTGGTGTACCAGGGGCTAAGCCCTCTTATCTGTGAGAGGTGACATGTGCCCACAAGTGGAACAGTAATGGGCTGTAATGACATCATTTTTATTTGCATTTTCGCATTAAAACTTTCAACCCTCACGGTGTTTTTTTTAGTAAATAAGAAAAAAATATTTTCAAGCGTCTACATTCAAAACTAAAGCCATTTGTGGCAGGAGCAAAGATAAGTCAATGAACGTGAATGAATGAAGTGAGTGATAGCAAAGTGGGTAAGCATCTCGACCCCGCTATGGTGGGTCGAGGTTCAAATCCCGGCACGGACCTCTCTTTCTCGAAATATTATAAAATTTCGAAATCATGTGCATATTATAAATTAATTATCACTCGCTGTAACGGTGAAGGAAAACAACGTGAGGAAACCTACATGCCTGAGAGTTCTCCATAAAGTTCTCGAAGGCATGTAAAGTCCGCCAATCCGCACTCGGCCAGCGTGGTGGACTATGGCCTAAACTCTCTCATCTTTGAGAGAAGACTCGTGCCCAGCAGTGGGAAAATAATGGGTTAATGATGATGATGATTAATAAACGTGAAAATTTTAAACGCACGGGTAGGTACTTTTTACTTTACACGACGGCCAAGTAAGAATTTCAATCGTGTTAGCGAACAATTGGATTTTATAAAACTTTTTCTTTGTTATTTGAACGCGTTCATAATCCATCCTTTACCGGCCTCCACCTATGCGTGTTAGTTTACGAAACTCTTTTTATGTACACACTGCGTGAATTATGAAGAAACGCCTGAGAGTGGATCTATCACCGTAAAACCTTGATTTAAAATCATAAGTTTATACGAACATGTCCTTGGGAGTTGTTGCATTGCCTCTGACTTTAGAATACCCGTGGACGAGCTCGATGTGTATCAGGGACACCGCCAATATGAAGACCTGAAATTTTTTAAATAATAAATAATAGATTCGTAAATAACGCCATTGCTGGTAGCAGAGTCTTACGTCAAAGGCTCGCATGTGGCACCACCGCTGCCCCAGCAGTGTGAGAACTGCCGTGTTTCGGTTTGAAGGGTGTAGTTAGGCAGAAGACACT
Source organism: Doberes anticus (assembly GCA_018250115.1). Taxonomy (NCBI): domain Eukaryota; kingdom Metazoa; phylum Arthropoda; class Insecta; order Lepidoptera; family Hesperiidae; genus Doberes; species Doberes anticus. The sequence continues at coordinate 5,822 of DWKW01002908.1, forward strand.
ATTTTTTCCGAACGTCATGGAATGAAGACGGTTTAAATGTCGATAAGTATTCGTGTTTTGTTATTCTAACGACTCGCTTACATTGAAGCGTTCATTCGATCGCTGTAATTGTTTTGTCGCGGGTAATGAGATATCTTTGATACTATTCATTGAAATGTTATGAGTTAAAAGAGAAATATTAACCTAACTAAACTCTTAAGGTAAATAAAATGTTTAATCCGATATAAGATATATTGCTAGATTGCAATCTAAACTGGATCGTAACTAAAACATTATTTTGTATGTAATCCTTTTTCACAATCATAATTTGTTTATAGCCACGGAATAGCATACGAGCATGAAGCCAAAAAGGCGATGTTACGTTGTCATTGCAGCCCGTGGACATCCAACCTCAAATAGGACTGAAGTCCTATCAAATAGAACCGTATTCCTATCAAATAGGACCGCAGTCCTATCAAACAAGACAGAAGTACCTTCAAATATGTCCTATTATAGTAGTACAGAATTAGAATAGTACAGATTTACCTTCAAATAGGACCGAAGACCTATCAAATAGGACAGAAATATCTTCAAATAGGACATCAATCCTACAAAATGGTACCGCAGTCTTATCAAATAGGCCAGCAGTCCTATCAAATAGGACAGCAGTCCTATCACCTCAGTCCTATCAAACAGGACAGCAATCTTAATACATAGGCCAACAGTCCTATCAAACAGGACAGCGTTCTTAATAAATAGGACCGCAGTCCTATCAAATAGGACATCAATCCTATCAAATAGGACCGCTGTCCTATCAGACAGGACAGCAATCCTTTCAAATAGGACCGCAGTCCTATCAAACAGGACAGAAGTACCTTCAAATATGACTGATGTCCTATCAAATAGTACAGAAGTATCTTCAAATAGAACCGAAGTCGTATCAAATGATACCGCAGTCTTATCAATAGGACAGCAATCTTATCAAATGATACCGCAGTCTTATCAATAGGACAGCAATCTTATCAAATAGGACCGCTGTCCTATCAAACATGACAGCAATCTTAATAATTAGGACCGCAGTCCTATCTATCAGGACAGCAATCCTATTAAATAGGACCGCAGTCCTATCAACTAACTAACAGAGCATAAGTACCTTCAAATACAACTGATGTCCTATCAAATAGTACAGAATTACCTTCAAATAGGACCGAAGACCTATCAAATAGGACAGAAGTATCTTCAAATAGGACCGAAGTCGTATCAAATAGGTCCGAAGTTCTATCAAATGGAACCAGAGTAGACCCCAAAAAATGAGGTCGTCCGTGCCCATTTATGATTATTACTATTATGATATATGAATATGTATAATCAGAATAGTAAACGAGCATACCGTTCACATGTTGTTGTCTTACATCAAATCTCAACTAGGACCGAAGTCCTATCTGAGATCGTACGTGGATGCGTTGCTACTTCTGAGGACTAAGTTGGAATGCATCCCGAGAGGTGGAGTATGACCTTTATCCTTCCATAATTAAGAGGAGGCTCATACTGAGCAGATGGATAGTTGACGATGGGTTGTTGACGATGATATGATTCTTTAAAACCCACCTTTAGGTTTATGAATATTTTGACGACTGTTCAGCTATTGTTGGGCACGGGAATCTACTAGGGTAGCGTACTCGCACTACAATATAATAAGCAAAAAACGCTTCACACTGTTGTGTCATGCCATGGACACACACAAAAACAAACACACAAACACCCAGATCTAGTACAGAAATCTGAATTCACCATCAAATGTCTGCCCCGCTGGGAATCGAATCCAGGACTCTGCAAATGGTTGACTACTTATGAGGACTACGTTGGAGTGCCTCCTGTCGGAATGTTTGATGTTGGAATAACTCTATATACATCCATACATACATACATAAACTCACGCCTGTCTCCCATTGAGGTAGGCAGAGACCATAGACCGCCTAATGCTACGGTTCATACATATTTCTTTTGCTTCCTTAACTGTTATCAATCTTTTCATGTATGCTCTTCGGTTACGGGTACTTCTAATTCGGCCCTTTACTACTCGTATTAGTTCGCCAATTCGGTCCTCGTAGGTACGTCTAGGAAGTCCCCGGCCGACACAACCATTTAATTTTCCCATGTAAATCTCATTCGTTACTCTTCGTTCTCTTTTTTAATCACAGGTCCAGGTGTTATTGGACCCAGTCATTTGGAAGGCTTGCATGGGGACACAGTTCCAAGACGTAGAGGCCCCTTTGAGACACTTTAATGTGTGTAATATGGTACAAGTGGAAGATACTATCTTCAATTGCACAATCTTATACAGCTGAATATGGTACCCGCCACAAATACAGGAACTATTGGGGATTTTGTACTAATTTGGAGCAATGGAGGTTGACTTTAGAGGGACCGGTAGATGGGACATTAAGACTGTGGACACCTGCCGTTCAGATTATAAACCAATCTAAATTAAGGCAGGCGGTGACTCGCCGCTCACTGAATAGGCCCCCATAGAGTGGCGCATGCCGGGGGGAAACATTGGCGTGAGCGGCTCGGAGTGTCGAGAGGTGCGGCACCGATTTCAGCATCGCGGGGGATTAAACCCCCGTGAGTGGGTTTCCGCGTTATTATGCCATTACGTGAAATACACTTCCGCCCCCGAGCATATAGCTCTAGCGACTCCACTCCGACCGGCTGATTAAGGCAAGTCGGAAGTGGGGGCCTGTTCCTCTCGGTCTCCACTCCGCCTACCGGAGATGAGGAACAGGGGGACTCCCCCGGGAGCATTCAGGTCCGTGGTGTCGCTACTCACCAACAGCTCGCCACGAGCCTCCCTGCGGTGTTATTATTATTATTATTAGTAGAAAAGCAAACGAGCATGCAGGCCATCTGATGTTAAGTGGTATCTGCAGCCCGTGGACATGCACACTGAGGTTGTGTGTGAATGCTTTGCTACTCCTGAGGACTACGTTGGAATGCTTCCCGTCCAGTATCGTCTGCCTAACTACACCCTTCAAACACAGCAGTTATCATACTGCAGCTTTACGGCAGAAATAGGAGTAGGGTTGGTGCCGCCACAGGCGAGCCTTCGACATAAGACTCTACCATCAAGTTAGCCATCTCTGAACAACTATATGGAATGGAACAACACTATCACCATAAAACATATCCAGTGTCGAATCTTTCTAGCGCATCAGAAAGCAGTAGCTTTGAGGCTAAAATAAGAATAGGATTAGTAGACGAATCTATTTCGTTGTTTTGATAAAGAGGGATAAAAAAAAGGTTTACAAAACAAACGCATGTAATTTATCGAAATAATATGCTTATTAGAAATTAATGATCACTGCTTTAACGGTGAAGGAGAACCTCCCGAGGAAACCTGTACGCCTGAGATTTCTCCATAATGTTCTAAAAGGCATGCCAAGTTCACCAATCCGCACTCGTCCGGCGTAGTGGAATGTGACCTTAACCGGTGCCCAATTGTGAGACAATAATGGGCTGTCCATGAAACGAGTCTTGAAGATTTTAATCAAACACCAGCCAAGCACAAGTCATTCCCATTTAGTCCTCGGGGTAGTTTCAACTTCACAGAGGATAGTCACAGTTTCAATAGTAAGAAAAGGAAAAAACAAAAGCGCGAAGAATGATAATAAGGTTGACCCAGTTGAAGCTTATATCGAGAACTTTGTAAATTAAACAGCTGACAATAATCGGGCAATTCAAAAGTCAAATGTTGGTTTGAAACTTGAACACATTTAAGTACTGAATCGACTAACAGCCGCTATCGATTGTATATCGATATGAACGAAGTGTATATTGATAATGAGAAAATTATTGTAAATACCGTTCAAATTCGTAATGATCCTAAAAACTGAATAACCTAGAAATTCATTAGACTGTAACTAGTATTGTGGCGTACGTTCAGCTGAAAATATTGCGACACATGGCATGCAACGTTAGTTGTTTTACGTGAAAAGTCCAAATAATTATAAATATAATGAAAGCTATGGAACGATATTCCCCCCGTGGGATTTCCGGAGCGTTATGATATGGGGTTCTTCAAAAAAAGGCGCTAAATATCAGAATTTTTGAAAAACTTATAGAGTGTGTTTTGGTAAAACAATAAAAAATTTACAAAATATTATCAATCGTAAAAAAAAACGATTTTCATATAATGAATTTCAAAAAGTCGAAACCCTACTTTATCAGAATAATGACTCGAAGAAATTAACCATTCCCTGAAAAAAAAACTTCATCAAATAAAAACAACGAAAATCATAAGAAATGTGTTACTTTATGTTTTGGAATCATTATTTTGTGATAAATTATAAGAAATAGTTATCTAAACGAGTCAACTTGCGAAAAATCATTTCAGACTTTTTTGTAGATCGTTAAATTTCCTACAAGAATATGCTTAGATTTTTACGAGACATTCATTCGTTCAAGTGCATTAAAAATCCAAACAAAAAAAAAATCCTATGTCATTTAAATGGGAAATAAAAAAGGTACGATGAGTCACCTCTTAACATTAATATTAAGGGCTCAAAATTTACCAGAATTTTTTTTTCGTCATCTCACACGATATTTGCATGGTAACGAAGGAAAAAGTGAGTGATAGCCTAGATGGTTAATCATCTCGACCTCGCTTCGGTGGATCGAGGTTCAAACCCCGGCACGCACATCTATTTCTCGAAATAT
>DWKW01002909.1:0-10516 GCA_018250115.1 Doberes anticus
TATGCGGATGCGTTGCTACCCCTGAGGACTGTCTGGTGTCTTCTGACTAACTACACCCTTCGAACCGAAACACACTCGCACTTCTGCTTTACGACAGAAATAGGTGCAGCGGTGGTGCCGTCACAGACTTGCCTTCGACAAAAGACTACCACCACCACAATCTGAGGATAGCATGGCCCATTACGATTCCAGAGATAAGATAAACCTCGGATTTAATGTAGTACAAAAATATATATTAATATTTGTATCATACTCCCGCCCGTGCATGTCACAGTATAATATTTTATACTTTACTCTTATTAGAATAAGGGCTTTTTTCTCAATCAGTAAAAAGACAAGATAACAATTTATATTGACCTCTAGAGTACGAGATTACTATGGAAACTTTGGATACTTTGGTTCTACTGGACTGGACTATTTTCAAACATACAGCAGTATTTACCTCTAATTATATCAGTAAAAGTTCCATTTAAATTCATTCAGTATTTTTGCTTTGTTTTGGGTTTACATACAGCTAAATAGTAAATATAATTAGTAAATGTAATTTAAAAATATATTTTAAATGTACAGATTGTCCCATTATTATTTTATATTATCATCCCAAAATTGAGCTCAAGTCGATGTAAGGGTGGAATATTATTATGTTGTTGAAATATAATTCTGGCCTAGACTTGATGTCATATCCCTGAGACAATAGACATGAAAACTATTTAATTAATTATATTTATTGCCATTCATACACCTACTTTACGAGCTACCCCAATCCAATTGAACGAATTACTAATCAAGTTATACACATAAAAGCATAGTAGTTAGCAATAAATCACACCACATTAGAAATTATAGAACTATCAACTAAATCTATTTCGATATTCATTACCTTAGTTAAATTGACTATAAAATAGTCGACTAATTATTTTCAATAATTTGGACACGTAACCAAAGTGATTTTTAGATCATTTATACACTAAGTAGATAATATTTAGTGTCATCACTGATTTACCATCTCATAAATCAATAATAGTGGCCATTCCTTCAATAGTAACTGCCACTGCGCTTTTGAAATGTATTTATCCCACTATTGCAGTAATTAAACAAATAGATGGCATAAAAAATATCACATTTTTTAGGGCGTATAGCCACATGGATTACCTAGAATCTGAGAAATCAAGTGATGACACTAACTAATATCATACAGTTTCCTTTTTATAGATTCATTTTAGCTTTTTTTCTGCATTTACATTGAAGCACTGCTTTCAATATTACACTCTGATTTACACAAGACAAATTTCTAGAACAATGTGAATGAGAAGTGTGGTGTTCTTCTATAAGCATACCATTAATTATTTGTTCTTACTAGATTACATAATGCCAATATAAAACTAGTACTTCCAAAAACTTATCTTGAGTAAGCCAGGCAAGATAATAAAATTTACATCCACATTACTTATGTTCATATCCAAACAACATTTTCGTGAGATCAGATTTTATTCACTATTCACATAAGTTAATATATGATTTTTAAGATAGCACAGCTATGCTTCAAAAACATAAGAACACTTAGTTAAAAATAAAATAAATACAAAATAACCAATAGTTGTTGTTAAATTTTGTATACCCAATAGTTTAGCTAGAAGTAACAGGATTTTCTACCACAATTGTACCATACCATTCAAAAAATGATAAGCTTCACTCACAGTTAATTTTCGAATAATATTAAAAACAGACATTCACATGATACACCAACGTCGAGATAATATAATCTATTTATATTTAACACTTACAAATTTGTAACAATTTTTAAACAACTAGTCAATCCACAGTAATTGTCCAACGACATTCCTTTCGTATCACATATAACAAGGGCACATTTCACTCACCAAAATTTAATCCATCGAAGCACCGATTCCACAATCCACCTTAACAATCCATTCCATCATAAAAACTACTCCATTACTAATAGGACGAAATTTTATTTTACAAGTAATTTGCAAACTGATAACCTAACCATTCGACACCACACATTGCAACATTTTACTAAAATGCATCCTGGTAGTAACACATCTTCAATACACAACAATCAATTCTTTGTACTTTCCATCAGTTCGCAATATAGTTTATCCATTGAATGCAATAGTTAATACATAGACACACATTTTTTTTATAATTTTTCGAGTATTTATAATGCAATTCCAAATTGTCCACAACTTAGTAACTCACAAGGATTATCCACAACTTAACTCACTAGAGATAAGGGAAACATGCTAATGTAACAAAAACATACAAGAAACACACTACTAGCTCCCTAAACAGCCAAAGGTTTTACTTTATCTAATAAATCATGACGAAAATTTTACTATTATACAGCATTCTAGTTTAATATTTTTTAAGTTATAGTAGGCCTATAGACTTCAACACCCTCGTAACATAAGCATTTACAAGCAAGGTTCATTAATTACATCTAACCTGAATATAAATAAACAAAATGTCGCCATTTTTTACTTTGTACAATTAAGAAATATTTTACATACTTTACATAGCAGCTTATAATATAATCAAGTCTACGCCTAAAAGCATCCAAAAGAGAAATTTACAAGCTATATACATAGACTGTAACCAGTTGCTAAAGAAAAAAGAGTATTCAAACCAATAAACAAATCACAGAACAAAAAAGTCAATAAAAAAAATTAAATGTACACACTGGGTTTGCGCAAGATGAAAACCAATCTAATCAACAACTGGCCAGTCTGAATTTTCTCATCTAACACTAAAAAAAAACCTTAACATACTTACTGATATTAGGTATAATTTCGTTGTGCAGTAATTTAGTTTTAACTTCAGGCACATGTTATACAGCTATTTACAATAAATTCCACTGAACCGATTTAACTTTAACACAAAGTCCATTTCGACACACTAGCGTCTAGCGTCCTTACTCAGGCTTAGCAGCAGCACGATGGGCGGGCAGAGTATCGTGTCGACGGTACATCAGCAAGTACGGCATTCGCGGTGGTTTCGGCTTCAAAACCTGGGCGTCTGTCACTTGTGTCACAGTGGAATCATCATACCTTAGAAGAAAATAAGCATTTTAGTCCAAAACATATAAAACATTATATACTATAAAATTTTGTAAATACTCAGTTGTTGTTGTCCACATTAGATGTGATTTTATCACATTCGGAGACGAAAAATATTTGACATCATTGAATGGTATGGGTACACCATTGAATTTATTGCAAAACTCTGTTAACAAAACATAATTTTAGAAGAATAGAATTTGAGACATTAATCAATATATAGCAACTGAGCCATCTGTAATTAATTAATAATCGATAAAACAGAATTTAATAATTCTATGTTAGTACCAAATAATGCCTAAAGGTAGTTGGTGGAACATCGAAGTCTCAAGTTTGGAATGAAGAATCATATATTAAGAAATAGAATAATTAATAAAAATAAAATCAAATGAACATACAGGTCATCTGATATTAAGTGGTAATGCAGCCTATGGTAACAAAGATCTTACATCAAAGAGGAACATTCTTATTGAAGGTCATACATATGTGTTTCTACTACTGAGGACTGTTTTGAAATGTTTTGTTTCCTATCAACACACAAATCAAGCCAATTGGTGATTCCTTAGTTTTAAACATCACCATAATTATATATGAGGATCTGAATAGTCAGATCTTCATATATAATTATGGTTATCTAATTATGCGCTATAATATATAATATAATATATAATTATGCACTATCGCAGTGGTCAACATATCTGTCTGCCAAAGGGTCTTCGACAATTCGTAGTAGGGCAGAAATTTGAATGATAAACTTAAACTTCTGCACATGGTCTGGCTATTTGTGCTTCTTTCTGGGTGTCCATGGCACCCAACCTCATAGGATACTAGGATTCATTAGTGTGGGGATATGATAGGGAAACATTATATATGTTGACCACATAACAGTTAATGATTTGCGTGCTTGTGTACTAGATTTAGTTTACAAAATTATAGAAGTCTTCTAAAAGTCATAAATCAAACTACCTGATCCATCCAGCCTGTCCGTGATAAGTATCAGTAAGGTAGTGCCCCTTCACAGCTTCTACTCCTTCATGGTACACCACAGCAAACAGCTTGTACAGACGCTGCTTGGTGGTGTACTTTGATGACATGATCTCTGTAATGTTACACAGAATCGTTATAGTAAGTAGCAATATATAAAATTACTAAAACATAGAGTTTGTTATGTACTCAGTCTATTTTATCAACATTAAAGCAAAATAATATTTACTTTCAGAGACGAAAAATAAGTTCATCACCATATAATTATTATGGAAAACTAAACAGTAAATAATTAAATTAGTGACATAAATAGAGATAAAATAAAAAATATTGGTGGCACAAGCTAAAATAAACTATTTCTTGTTTATGAGATTTGTATTACTGTCTTTATTTTGTCAAGATGTTCCTCTCGGGTTGCCATTTTACTTATTTTGAATGTCAAAAAATATGCAAAACAATGCAGGCACCTAACGTTAAGTTGTTAATTCATCCATTTCCAACTTAAAATAGGACTGAACCTTATCTGAGAATATGTTGGTACCCCCAGAGTTCTAAGTCAGGATGCCTCATATCACAGTGTAGTCTGCCAGATACTACCCTCCAAACATAGCAGTACAAGCGCTGTTACTTTAATACATGCATGGACTTTCAAGGCTACCCCCAGTTATGTTATTAAAATATGTGGCAAGGGATTCTACAATTACAAGTGCAGTGCAAACATACTTGGATCAATCTTTAAGTCAATAGGAAAGTCGATGTTCTTAACAATCTTTGCGGTGTGTCCCTCAGAGTCAAGTTGGAAGCATTTGAGATGCAACAACAGCACCACAGGCAACTGTTCCAGAGAGAGTTGTTGCCAGGCATCAGACACACCCTCCAGGGTGTCCTTGCCAGCTAGCAGCTCCAGAGCATCTTTTACTGTTGTTGAACGCTGTAAATAGTTTGCAGGGATAAATAAAATGTTTACCTTTAAAACAGTACCAAGACTGTATATTTGTTGTTATATAATTTTTATACTCAAGTGTGTGCAGTTCATACTTATATTACCCTTTAAGTCTCGTTACTTAAATCATGTGAAGATCTGTATTACTACAATTCAAGCAAGTGCCAATTATATTATTTTCTAATCAGAACTATACAATTTTTCAGTATCAAATCAATAGTATCAAAAATCTTATCAATGGAAAGTAATTTACACTCCTGACTAGGCAAGTAATTGAAAAATTGAATTTATTTATTTAAGTTACACCAACAAAATGAACACTAATATAGCAGTAATTAATACAAACAATTTAAATTAAGTCTGAGTGTCATTTCAATTACAGGTGCAAACTACATGAAATAATATATTAAAAACTAAAAAATTAAAACAGATTCCAATTAATTCGTTACAAGTCAATTAGAATTAGAAGTATATAAAAATTTGAATTAATATTATATTAATATGTCAAAACACAAAAAATGAAAAATGAAATCATTCAATCATGAAAAATTGCAAAGCTAATCGAGAATCGATGTTTTAAATCGATAAATGGCACAGTCATCATCATCATCAACTCACTACTGGGCAAGGGTCTCCTCTCAAAGATGGGAAGGTCTTCACACAATGTTGAAATTTTCCATCATTGCACAGAAGACTAGAAGACTAGGCTGGTTTTATACATGAGGGGTGTAAAATCAAAACCAGCTAAATCCATACTGGCGACAATCTGACGTTTAAATATTGAAAAAATCTTCATTGTTTTTATAACCGATGAATGCTATGAATAGTAGTTTAACTATTAAAATTGTGTTTAAAAATGCCATCAGAATCAAAACAATCTTTCTCTAAAGCTGTGAAACATAAATATTTCGAATATTGGATTTGTTATTATTGTTATTTTGTTATTATTGTTACACAATAGATTATAGACGAAGAATATAGTCGGATCTTGCTCCATCCTAAAAAGTATTCTCGTCTAGCACCAACTGTAGGTACGCAAGAGGACGTAGGTATTACCTACGAAATAGTTATCGTAAAATTTTGCCTATGTAGCAAAATGGCGGCTGTAACTGGTGTCGCGATCGATAAGGGAGATCATAACCGCTTAAAAATATCGGTTTTTTCCGAATCAAACCAGATAAACGAGGAAGAAAATTTTATATATTTGATACTTTTTAATCGATTTATCTACGTTTCCGTAATTATAGAAGAAATCTTTTCATTAAAATCTGATAGATCTTTATTGAAATATGTAGATATCTAGGTTTTGATATTTTTGCAGATAAATATAACGTGATAGTCGATTTTTATTATTTTCAAACAATTTGTTACATTTTGTATTAACGGACCTTTGATTAAGTGCGGTCAATCATGAGGTGATGAACAACTGTAGTACCTACCATGATATATTTATGTTGTGTATTTTTAATTATCATTTTAAAAGAGAAAACGAGAGTACAGGTCACGTTTTTTGATGGTGGTATAGTCTTATGTCGAAGGCTCGCCTGCGCCGGCCCCATCGCTGCGCCTATTTCTGCCGTAAAGCAACAGTGTGAGAACTGCTGTGCTTCGGTTTGAAGGTAGTTAGGCAAACGACACTGGACGGGAGGCATTCCAACGTAGTCCTCAGGAAAAGCAACGCATCCACACACAACCTCAGGTGTGGATGTCTATGGGCTGCAGAAACCACTTTACATCAGGTGGCCTGCATGCTCGTTTGCTGTTCCGTTTATATTAAAAAAAAAACGTAATGCTAAGCTGACATTGTCTATGGACATCTATATCAGATTCTAAATAGGACCGAAGTAGTTTCTGGAATGCCTCCTGTCCAGTGTTTTCTGCCTAAATACACTCTTAAAATACCACACAGTAGTAAATGACAGCCTAGTGGTTAAGCATCTCGATTCTACTATGGTGGGTCGAGGTTCAAATCTCTCTATTTCTCGAAATCTATAAATTAAAAATTTTCTAAATTTTGTGCGTATTATGAATTAATTATGTCTCACTTTAACGGTAAAGGAAAACATCGTTAGGAAACCTGTACGCCTGAGAGTTATTTATAACGTTCTGAAAGGCATGTCAAGTCCGCCAATCCGCACTTGGCCAGCGTAGTAGACTATGGCCTAAAACTCTCTCATTTCTGAGAGAATACAGTGAGAGAGCCCAGCAGTGGGACAATAATGGGTTGATGATGACAACCTTAACATTAAAAAAAAAACAGCAGTTCCGAAACTGTTGCTTCAATTAGCCAGCGACGTAAGAAGTCTACTAAGCAGAAATAGGTGCTGCGGTGTGATGCCGCAGACGAGCCATCGACATAACACTCTGCCACCATCGAAATTGCAGCAAGAGGATTAAAAGGGAATGCTAAAATATTAAATAACGATAAGATATCGATAAAATGCAACATTCAGAGAAAATCGATAAGACAGGACTTGAGGCAGGTCGCAATGTGAAATTATCAAACACCGTATTTGCTCCGACGTCAAGCCGATAACCTTTAATTACGCCTCAAGATTTTAAAACTTAATTTTTAAAGAAGCGTTTAAAAAAAAATTACAGTATAGAAAACAAAACATAAAACTAACTTTTTATACCTACAGTTTGTTGGCAGTTCTCGGCAAATCTCGTTTTACTTTTTTGCCGAACGAGCATGAAGAAAGTTACGAATAATCGCTAGTGTAGCATATTGAAATACATATGCCACAATAACCTAACTTTTATTCGATAGTTTTACTACAATGGGTCAAGTGACATTGAGCCACAGTCATCGAACCTGTGTGTATCAGTAATTCGGGGGTTATCATGCACGCGCCAGATAACCCCGCTGCTATATAACACTGTGGATCTTAACAAGATCTTCAGTTTACTCCGAACTGCTACACGATAAACTTCACGAGTCCCGAAGCATTGAATGTATACAAACAAGCTTTTAAGTGCATAAGTGGTAACAATTTGAGAGTTCAGAGTACATATCTGAGAGACAAGATGCGTATCTTACACGTTCTGATGGCAGTGCTGTTGGCGCTTTTACTGGTGACCGGTCAAGCGGAGGGCCGTCCTTCCCGAGGCACGAGGAACCATGTCCAGAAGCGCTCCTGGTGCCTTCTGAAGCTGTGCAGCTACAACTTTCCGCTGGTCACGCACCAAGTGCAAAAGATGCGATAGATTTGCTGTGACGCGACGTCGACGGTTTTATTAATTTTGACGAAAATTAATCACCTTTCCTCCGAGTATTTACTCGCTTATCCGGCCTACATTAGGCCACAGCCTCACAGAAGTAACATCTGTACTTAATTTTGTAATCAGAGTATTGTCTCCGAACATGATTTAGGATTTTAGAGATTGTTTAAAATGCTTTTCTTTTTGTATCCATTTGTTCGTTATGCCTAGTTATATAGTATTGTTAGTTTGTGGTAACACTTGTGTAATATTTATTAACGTATGTAATTAAAATGTTTTAGCTCTTTAAATAAAAAACTGTTGAACGTAAATTTTGAATTTTATTACAATTTCCTTTTGCAACCTCTTTTTGGTAGAACCTACAAATTATTTAGAATCTTATTACAGATACAATTAAGTATTGAGAGATCACGACAGCGTTTCAAATAGGTACCTATTTAATATTAAGTCTCATCTGTAAAGTGTGAAAATGACTTCTCCGGTATTTATAAAATAGCTATGAGTTCAGAAACTAAATTAAGACAATAATTATTATATGCTGACTGAATAAATAACAAAGGTTTTTGCATACACAGAGTATCTTTTCTCATAACGTACAAGACTTGGGTAGCAAAGACGAAAAATTCTTTTTTTTTTGTTTCATGTCGCCATTTTGTTTTTTTGTGACGTTTTATAATAAGAACACTTTTGACACACTGACAATTTAACGACGTTTTTTTGATGGTGGTGGCAAAGTTATGGTGGTATGAAGTCTAATGGCGAAGGCTTGCCCGCAGGAGCACCACCGCAGAACCCATTTCTGCAGGCTATGCCGTAGTCGTGAAGAATGGAGAGGAGTCAGATAAAGTGCGTTATAAAATAGCAACGTGTCCCGGGGATTTGATTTCTTAAGATTCATGTAACTTTTATTATAATATTGATAAACCATCGCAGCGCGGTGTCTAAAGCCGTATCCAAGTATCGTGCTATATGTACAGTAAATTTTTTAAAACTTTTTTTTATGTTTTATTTTTACTATAAACGAATAGCAAACAGAACGGCATGCAGGCCACCCGATGTTAAGTGGTCGCTGCAGCCCATGGAAATCATGGAATGGAAAAAATGAGGTTTAATTTACTTCAACTAGGACAGTAATCCTATCTGAGGTAGTATGTGGATGCGCTGCTACTCCTGAGGACTAAGTTGGAATACCTCCTGTCCAGTATCTTCTGCCTAACTACACCTTTCAAATCGAAACACAGTGGCCATACTATTGATTTACAGCAGAAATAGATGCTGCGGTGGTGTCGCCGCAAGCGAGCCTTCGACATAAGACTCTGCCACCATGAAATCGCAACGACGAATACCTCGTTTTGATATTATCCCTGATTCGTATTGATGTGGTGAACGCTCGCTCTAAATTTCGAAATTGTTATTTATAATCGTTTCTAAATTATGTGCGTATTCGAAATTAATTATCACTCGCTTTAACGGCGAAGGAAAATATCGCGAGGAAACCTGCATGCCTGAGAGTTATCCATAACGTTCTCAAAGACATATGAAGTCCGCCAACTCGCCTGTACGCTGCCTCATATCGCCCGCGCTCTGCTTATGCTCATAGTTTCATAGTGAGCACGTGAATGTGGCATTCGCGGCGGGCGTATACCTCGTGAGTTTGGACACGGCTTTAAGACGGGCACGCGCATGGCCGGGCGGGTTATCAAAATACTGTAAATTATTATATTGGTAATTAGGTACTCAACTGAAAGAGAGTGAAAATAGGGTTGAGACTTGTAGACAAGTCACAAACTTGTAAGATTTCAGACTTTCGTCATTTATTTAAGACGTTAAGACTCTCAACCTACAGTTCCGATGGGGTTCAAATCCCAGCACAAACCAATAATTTTTCGAAGTTATTATTTACAATTATTTCTAAATTATTTTCGTATTAGAAATTTATTATCAGTAGCTTTAACTGAGGAAACATCGCGAGGTAACCCGACATGATCGTCTTCCATTCGTCCATAAGCATCGCAATTTGAAATATTATTAGCGCTGTCCGATTACGTGGGACGATTTTTTTTTCAATAAATATTCAATGTTATGTGGTCAGTGCACCCTATGGACCATCCATACCAAACCTCAACTAGATCGGAAGTGCAATCTGAGGTTATGTGTGGATGGGATGCGATCGTGAAGACTAAGTTGGAATGCCTCCTGTCCGGTGTCTTCTGCGTATGATGGTGGTAGAGTCTTATGTCAAAGGCTCGCCTGCGGCGGCACCACCGCTACACCTATTTCTGCCGTAAAG
>DWKW01002910.1:0-10515 GCA_018250115.1 Doberes anticus
AAGGGTGTAGTTAGGCAGACGACACCGGACGGGAGGCATTCCAACGTAGTCCTCGGGAGTAGCAACGCATCCACACTCAACCTCAGGTGTGGATGTCCAGGGGCTGCAGAGACCACTTAACATCAGGTGGCCTGCATGCTCGTTCGCTATTATGCTAGTACAAAAAAAAAAAAAAGGTGGCCTGCATGCTCGTTTGCCATTCTATTAACATAAAAAACTAAATTATGTGCTCATAATAAATTCGTCATCACTACCTACAGCTGTGACAGAAAAGATTGTGTGGAAAGCTAAATGCCTTTCTCTATAATGTGCTCAGTCATGAGAAGTCCACCAATATAGCATGGTGGATTGTGGCCAAACTCTGTCTTCTCTGAGAAGATACCCTTGCACATCGTTGAGATTATTATGGGTTGATGATGAAGATTAATAGTCTAGTCAATATAATGTTCCACTCACCATTAGCAATATCAACATTCTCAATGTAGTCTCCCAGCTCATGAAACGCGCCCAGAACCTCCTCTGGCAGATCATCTCCAGCCTTTATGCTGCTAATCTTCTCCGTGTCTGTCAATATCTCTAAGTTTCTCTTCAATATCTGACCTATGCTCACTGTTTGGGAGTTCAGTGCGTTTTCCAAGAAACTACGTCTCTGAAACAGAACATTTCAAGACTGATGCATGCAAAGATTTTTCACAACCATTTCATACAAGTAATATATAATGTATATACCTATATAACAAAAAAGTTAATGCACAAATGTACATTCACTTGTATAAAATATATTGTCTTTGTGCGTGTTTGATATGTAGATGTCACACCAATGACGGGTAAACAAGGCTTTATGTAAAAAAAAATATGTGTGCAGTTCACACATGGTAGAAGTGGAACCTTAAAAAAAACTAAACTTAAAATAAAACACCGCATATAGAGCAGATCAAAATAACAGGAAACACTGTATTTATAATGTATTCTATCTCATTTCTCTCGCAGGCTAATTCCTATAGATGTATGTATTTGTCTCTTTTTCGTCACTTTTTCATTTCGTTGGGTTTCTAATGACAATGTTGCTAAAAAGTTTTCACTTAAAAAACAACATAATTAAACAAATTTACCTCTTCATCCATTGGTTCTACTTCTGGATTGGGTGGTGCATCTTCAACTTTTGTTGCCTCTATAACGAAACGAAGGAGACCCTGCAATAAGTACAATATCAAAATCATTTATCTGCTCATGTTACTGTAAGCTTCATACACAAATATTACGTACATACATAATATATTATTTTATTTATGCATGTTATGTGAGTGATAGCCTAGTGGTTAAAAATATTAACCTTCCGCTTCGGTGGATCGAGGTTTGCATCACAGCAACACCTCTATCTTTTTAAAATTATGTGCGTATTAGAATTTAATTATCAGTTACTTGAATGTTGAGGAAACCTACATGCCTAAGAGTTCTCCATAATCTTTTGAAAGACGGAGTCAATCCGCACTTAATCAGCAAGCTGGACTATAGCCTATACCCCCTAATCTCTGACAGAAGACCTGTAATGATTATGGCTATTAGTGCGCTCGTTTTATACCACCGAGGCGCTGGCATGCCAGACAGTTAAAACGCCGTTTGGAAGTTTGGCTGGCATGAGAAATTCTGTACGCGGAACCATCACTGCTCATCATCGTCATCATCATCGCTCTGTCGATGTCGTTCGCACACACTTCTGTCGTTGGAACCCTATGCATTCTTCGTTCTTTGCGATCGTGTTGTTGTAAATTTTCACAACAGCTTCGTATGTACATTGTGTTTGATCACAATGAGATACTACACACATAACAAACATCCGCAGTTCGTTTGTTAAATAGCGACAACGTTTCCGATTCCAAGACGCCACATCAGCTTTACCATTACCATCAACTGATTATTTTCCCACTATTGGGCGTGGGTTTCCTCTCTGAAACGGGTTAGGCCATAGTGGTAGTGGTAGACGCTGTCCAAGTGCGGATTGGCGAATTTCACATGCCTTTGAGAACATTATGATAATCCATGTTTCCTCACGATGTTTTCCTTTTTCGTGTTTTCTGTTAAAGCAAGTGACAATTAAATTCATTCAGTAAAAAATAGAGATTTTCACCGTGGTTCGAACCTGGAGCCACCGGAGCGACTGGTCGAAATTCCTAACCACTCCGCTATCACTCAATATCAAACAAAAGCTTAATAGGTAACAATTATTATTGCAACAATCTTGACCGCTCTGCAACACATTGATCAGACTCGTTATGCGCTGAATTAAAATGTATCGGCGACGACAAGTCATCGAGTTGGTGTAATTACAGCTCGCCACAATTAAACACCAAGGACCCAATGACCATTGTCTGACCATCGGCGTCTCGGAGCAAATCAATTCTGACACGACGTACACGCGTGTTATGTCGGTTCTCAAAAATCTGAGCGTGAAGCGGGCGAAAACCTAATAAGGAAAAGAATCACTTATGACATTTTCAAGCCGAATCACGAGCTAGGGACAAAATTGTCTTTAACTTTAAAGATTAAATTGCGCCTTTATTAGCTTTTTTTATCTTAAAAGAATAGCAAACGAGCGTGCAGGCCAAATGATGTTAAGTGGTCACTGCAGCCCATGGAGATCCACATAAAAACTCAACTAGGATGGAACTCCTATCTAAGGTCGTATGTGGATGCGTCGCTGCTCATGAGGACTAAGTTGGAATGCCTCTTGTCTGGTGTCCTCTGCTTAACCACACCTTTCAAACCGAAACACAGCAGTTCTCACACTGCTGCTTTACGGCAGAAATAGGTGCAGCGGTGGTGCCGCCGCAGGCGCGTCTTTGACATAAGACTCTACCACCACCATAAGTTAAACCGAATTCCTCATCATTCCATAGGCGCCCCTAGCAAAACGTCGAGAACTAATAATATTGGTCGTGTCCATCGCTCGATGTCGTATTTCTAACTTTAGACCATAGGATATCGTCGATGAATGGAATATTATGAAATTCGCGCACAGACAACTATTTGATATCTGATATCAAATCTGAATTGGATGCCGAATTGGCACGCATTAATATTAACTTGTGATTGCATGATAAACTTGACAGATATATAGACGATAACTGATAAGGAATATGTTTGGTTTTGGTAAAAAAAAATGACTCATATTGTGACTTATAGTGTGATCAGGGCATTCGGTCATTATTAGACTTGCAACGAATATTATATTCGGCCATAAGCCAAATACTCATTATCATGTATCTTTTCTGGCCGAAAATCCGGCAAAAATATCGAAATAGAAGCCGAATATTCGCTGCAAGCCTTATTATTTTATATTATTCATATTTATAATATGCATTATAATGCACATTGCATATTGTTTTCCTTGGTCCTGTCCTGTTTTCTGTTCTAGAGTCCCAATTTAATTACTCAACGGCGGCAACTCAACTCACGATAAGCGGTTTTAATATATCGATAATGCGACCCAGTGGCATGAATCGTGGTCACAGAGACACGAGTTGTTTCATAAAATGTATTAAATTTAATCCTCGACAAAATCATTTTAAAAACAGAAAAAGTGATAAGTTCTTCGTATTCTTTGTTCTTACAGGTAAATCCGTTACACATACTAGTAAATATCCATTTTTATTCTTTATCAGTCATTATGTTATTATGTGTATCTTTGTATGCATACAAATATAATCAGTCAAGAATAAAGAAACCCGCAACTTTTTCATGCAACGTTAACAATTATTTTCTCGATTGATTCTGTGAATTCATTTTCATTACCCTATTAAACTATAGATTACGTATTTGCCACATTAGTTATACTTACCCGTAAGCAATAGCAATGTCTTCATATAAGTCACAGGCATGTATGACGTCATGGCGCGTGGGAGGCACCCGCACCCTCAATAATGACACTTCCTCTTCATGGTCAGTCGTGAGGCACATACGAGACAACAGCCCAGCTATTTTTTCGCCGTCTTCGCTGAAAATAACGATGGTTTTTTACGTCCATTTTAGTAGGTAGGTTATTAGGTCAAATTTCTAGATTGGCGCAGTTTTGTGACTGGAAAAAAAAATCGATACTCGTATCACATAGTTGGTTATCGGTATCACAGGCAGATTCCCATTATGAATATTATTTTTTGAAGTTTCTAAATACGATAAAACTAAATTCCGCCGAACTGAAAAGCAGCTCTCACAAATATAGTACTAAATATTATTTCTTATTATTATATACTAAATATTACATTAAATAGAAATTCGTCCTTGATACTAATACGAAAACTTTAATGTAATAATAATGAATATAGAGCATTAATAATGCTCTGTAAAGTCAATTTAGAATTATCAAATTCAAAATACCTTATCCCTATATAATTATTGGCCTTGTCGACATTGATCAGCTCTTCTCGGTACTCCATCTTGGGGTAGAGCTCGTAGGTTCCATCAGGGGCAAACACTTTGCACTGCTGTACTTCATATTTGTGACTGCAGTACTCGGAAAACATCGTAGCTATTGTATCTAAGACCACGATTGCCTGTAATACATGGTGTACAAATATACCAGACATCGGACTGTGATGTTGCTTTCGCATGTAAGTTATAAAAAATAATAGAAATGCTATTGACCTCCTGAGTATAACATCGAATCTAACTTCGAATGCGCCTCCTGTCCAGTGTATTCTGCCTAACCACGCCCTTCAAACTAAAACACAGCAATGCTCACACTGCTGTTTTACAGCAGAAATAGAAAAAAAAATGATTAAATTATTAGAAAACAGTGAATTTAATTGATACTTGTTTGTTTTAGTTTATTTAAATGTATATGTTGGATTTTTTTCTTACTGTTTAATTAATAAATCAATTGTTGGAAATAGACCATGTATCATTTAAAATCACTCTCATAGTATTAGTATCATATGTAAGGTTACCTTAGTCAGATCAGTTGCAGTACATTCAATGAACACATTCTTGGTGTCTAAGGTAATTTTAGAGTGATCACCATTGATGATAGGTGGCATGGAAAGCACCACACCATTTTTGTCTTTAATTACCGGGTACACAGGGCTGTCTCTTATGATACCCAGGTACTGCTTGAGCTGAGCGTGACTCTGGAAGGATGAAAACAAAAAATATTAAAATAGCAAATCACAAAGGAGTGTATCCTAGTGGTAGTAGTAGGCTAGTTGTTAAGAGTCTCAACCTCTCTGGTGGGTCTGGAGTAGGTTAAATAGGACTGTAATCCTATCTGAGGTTGTCAGTAGAAATGCTACACCTAAGGGATAAGTTAGAATACTTCTCATCTTAATTGTACCATCCACACCCTTCCATCCACAACCTTTTTGTGTATAATAAATAATGTTAGGTGTTTTATAACTAAGGCAAGAAACAAATAAATGTAATACCGAGTATAATTCCATTAGTTCTGTGGCAGTCATTTCTTTCTGTTGGTTGAGAGCTTTGAATTTGATATCTTTTGGAGGAAGAGCATCATAGACAAACGGTCCTTGTATGGTATCTAGGTCATGAGTTCCAATGGCCACAAGAGATCGCTTTCTGCATATGTTTTGATGTAATTTATCCTGAATAGAAAATTAAAATATGAAGATCCTTATCTTTAGAATCAGAAGAACACTATTTCTATTGCGACCCGTATGGGCCCAGTGGAGCAGACATTCAATTGATAAATTTATATTTCTGTACCTGGTCTGGTTGTTTGAGTGCTTGTTTCTGTATATGCCCATGGCACCCACGACAGGTTACCTGTGACCTAATGTGGGGCTATGAGTGTGAAATGTTATTTATTTATTTATTATTGCCTATTATATGAAATATTTATTAGTGGAAAAAAACCTCCAAAATATATGATGGCGCATACTACAGATAGGTCAAGCTGTATTTCTTGTAGTGTATGCCATTATTTAAATTAAACCATATGCTTTTTAACTGTGTAAATTCCATCGACCAGTAATTTTTTCGTGATTGATTAACAAACATACCAAAATAAATGTTTTTGTTTTCAGAGACCTCTAAATCGTCGATATCAGTCTTTTTTTCCAAAATATCATCAATTTTCAGAAACTGGCACTACAATTTTATAACAGTACTGGCTGGCATGGTAGAACTTGCTGTGCCTTCTTTGGTAGAGGGTGTTAATAGTTCCTCAAACAAAGGAAGCAATGCATTCACTACAGTCTCAGATATCTGTGACTCGGATTTAGATGTCCATGAGCTGCATTGTTTACTTAACATCAAGTGATGCAGGCTGCTTGTTTGGTACTCCATTAATAAAAAAAATCAAATGATGTCCATTTGATTAAATTTAATTTAGGTGAGATTATAGAATATTTTATTTTAGTGCCAAATTCTAATGTGTTCTACCTAAAATTGTGGCTGTTATTGTAATGCCAAATTTAATTGTAATCCAATCTTTTTTTAAGCATACAGTTCTAAACCGGACCCAGTAGTACAACAGAATCCAATGTTAATATTTATCATGAAATAATAATAAAAATAAACAATGTTATTTATAAAAAGGGGATTGATTTTCAAATTAAAAGCATTTTCATTTTACCTGTAAATCTATGAAACTATTGTAGCTCTCTTTTGTGAAGGTAATGCCTTTGAGCACAGCAGCCACTGCATAAGGTCTGACTAGTGCAGTTGCAGGAGTAAGATGCAGGGAGTAACAGTCTTCATATTTCTTCAGTTTATATTCTGGTGGTAATTTTCTATAAATATAAATATAATTGTAGGGCACTAGCATAACAATTATAGTATAAATTTATAATTTATTGGTGGTAGCCTTATATTGAAGGCTCTCCTGCTGCAGCACTACCACTCCACCTGCTTCTACGGCTAACACTCTGTGTGAGCACGTTTTTGTGTCAGTTTGAAGCATTTGGTTAGGAAGTAATGGACAGAAGGCATTTTAGCTTAGTACTCAGAAGTAGCACAGCATCAGGGTACATCCTCATATAGTAGTTCAGACTTATTTAATAAGGTTGAATGTGAATGTTCATTGATTCCAGTGACCACTTAACATCAGATAAATTTGCTTACATTGGTTTTCTATTCTGTTGATATAGAATATTGTATTTACAAATGTAAATTAATGAAAACATTTTCAAAGATTACCTATCTCCTTCAAAAGCTGAAGTTCATAAAACTCTAACTCACAAGTAACATGTTGGTTTTGTAAAAAAAAATATTCCATACATTCCTTGGAAGACCAGAACACCATTGACAAGTCCCTCAAGACACAGCAAATCATATCGATTGGCAGGGATGTCAATGCGGTACAAAATATCTTCAGATAAACCAGACCCAGCTTGTTCTCCCTGCTCCTTCATTAACATTTGTTTTTCTGTTGTCTGCAATTACAAAGTGTACTGTTTTAAATGATAATATCATTAGGAGTCTTTTTTTTTCAATTCTTAGATTCATATTATACTGTAATCTTATCTATAAAACAAATTAGAATGTTTTAGAGTTGAGAAAGTGTGTTTGTAAAAACAAAAGTATTTATGTTTTATTGTGATATTTTATTTTAGAAAGAAAAACATTTGAAAAGAGAAAAGGTTTTCATGACCATTTCAAGCTACTTTAAACCTGTCTTTTTAAATTTTGAATGTCTATATATATAAGGCTTATTTAAAAACCTACAAAATCAAATTTTACAAAAAAAGGTATTATAGTTTCTAAGTTCTGAGGTCTACAGGTATGACACTCACTAACTCAGAAACCTCAACCATTTCTAGGTGACTTAGAAACCCAAAATTGGGCATCAATGTAGATCAATAGGCAATTATACCTAAATCAGTAATTTGTTAAAAGCAAATATGTTGAACGACAATTGATTTACTACCATCTTAACAGGTTCCCTGTCCAATGAATCACATATGATTCATGCCCATTGTTTTACTATTATGTCTACTAAAGGGACAGCGAAAAGGTTAATTATGGGGGACCACCTCATTTAGAACACTAATCAGCCCAAACATTGCTTCGTTTTCTGATGTAAGACAGAATACAGAGACTTGTTATAATGAGGTACTTTACTTAACACTGTGTAAGGATTTGGATTCAAACTTAACAACACTTAATATTTAATTGAATCAAAAGTTTACTTACTACTTCATCCAGTTCTAGTCCAAACTCAAAGCATAAATCTTGGAATTCATCATCAGCTGTAATTACATTATGAGCAATTTATATAAATGATACTTTCATGTGTCAAATAAGAAGTTTTAATAAATTGGCGACCTTGGAAGCTTCCCTATTCAATTAGGTTATACACTATTTTTTTAATAAAGTAACAAACAAGTTTGCAGGCTACCCAATGATGTGCTCACTGCAACCCCTGGTTATCCACTTCAAACCTCAAATATGATTGAAGTTATATCTGAGGTTGCACATAGATGTGTTGCTCCTCCTGAGAAGATGGAATGCCTCCTGTGCAGTGTATTTTGCCTAACCAAACCCTTCGATCCAAAAAACAGTGCTCACATTGGTTTACAGCAGAAATAGGTGCAGCAGTGGTGCTGATACTGATAAACCTTTAACCTTGACTTTAGCACCATTGTCCTTGTGCGAGGCTCTATGTGACTTGGAATTTTTGACTACAGCCTGGAAAGCTTTATTAGGCTTGTTTAGACATAGACACACATTCTGCTGCTACCACTATGTTGAATTCATCTATACATCTATTCTATGAATTTAAAAAGCTCAAGTAGCGGGGATCTACGCAGTCATAGTCTGAACATTCCCTGGTATTCTAAACAATTTACTATCAATTTAAACAATAGCTGTTGTTCAAATTGAAGGTTCAGCGACAATAGAGACAACACACTTAAGTGAATATATCGTGCTAACAGATAAAACAATTTTGCGAACGAAGACCTGTTTGAATGGCTGCTATATCCTACTATACTAATCATATACGAGAATTGAGGCCAGCCACTTTCATACGTGTGATCCCTATTTAGTCCTCGGGTAACTCATTTATAAGTGACCTTGAGAAAAAACTTTAAATGTAAATCGCTTATTTTATACGATTGATGGTAGTAGAGTCATATACATCGCCTGAGTGCTTTTGGGGTACAAGGGTAAGTAAATCGTATATACTAGTTATAAAACGATAAAATATTTTACATACTGTATGTTTTACCAAGGGCAGCAAAAAGAGCATCTCGTTTTACTGATATGGTCGGCATTATATATTTCTATATAATATAACTGCTGTATAAAATACGAAAGTAACAAATATGCCGACTCAACAAAAAATATAAAAGTTATAGGTTATTATTTAAGTTAGTTTCCTTTCTGTGACTTTGTCTGAAACTTGCACAGAGTAAATTAGAATCCGTCTTTGACAGTACCCGATTTGACAGATTTAAATGTATGTATTTAAAAGAGATGTCCCCATAGCAATACTTCAGTTTCGTTTTTTTTCGTTCTGTTAAAACTTGGATGATCTTTTTGTAATATCTCTTAAAAATTATCGATACCATGTTTAAGTTTACTCTAAAATTTTGCATCTGCCTACTGAGAACTCTAACCGGGTCACTAAAAACTGATATTATGTATCTATGTAAGATTGATGATAGGTACAACAAAAAAATAAAACAAGCATTATGACAATACTTTATTTAATTCAAACATTATTAATAAAACAAACATAGTGCGATCATCTTTCTTGGGATTTATTTTAACTAGTATGTTTTGTTGTGTCATTTAGTGTTGTCAACTTGTATCTTCACCACGGTTTTATGGGCAGGGTGCGCGTTGACAGCGGCAACTAGAGGTTAATATTACGGCGGATTTTGAAATGTCAAATGGCCGGCTGTCATTACGAAGAGGAAGTAAACAAACAAATAATTTCAATAAAACATAGTAAATTTTTAGTTTAGTTACTTAGATTCTATTCGATCATCTATATCTATAGTGTCGATAATAATGTTGATCTTTTTTTTCCCTTCTAAAATGCCACAATCAGTAAATATCAGGCAGTACACACGGACTTTCTCACGACTGACTTCACGGGAAATAAGTAAAGAAATAAACGAATTTAATGGAATAAAGCATTTTATATAACTTGTAGACGATCATTTATGACTTGCAGATGCACACTTTTTGTGTATTTTCAGTAAAACATGGCCAAATTAATTACAAATATAATTAATTATAAAGTGCGCACTGAAAATCCTGTCATGTAGCTTTGGATACTATGCCGATCCATCGGCACTGAAATGAAATAAAACACCAAAAAAATTATAGCAACTTGACCACTGTAACGTTTTACTTCCTACAACATACAAAATATAATATTAAAAATGTTGCTTTTTAGGTTAGCTCACATACTTTTTCCCCTTGACAGCGATTATCCACTTCATTCTTTATTCTCTTTTATTTTTATTTATAGAATTTGCAACGGTGTTCTTTCATTTGATTACGCAGCAGGTTTCGTGACGCATGTTTATTTATTTTTACTTAAAATGCACG
>DWKW01002911.1:0-10513 GCA_018250115.1 Doberes anticus
CGCAAAAGTAAAAGCGCTGCTGTGTTTCGGTTTAAAGGGTGTGATTAGGCAGAATACACTGGAAAATAGGCATTCTAACTTAGTCATCAGAAGTAGCAACGACGTGAACTCATTCCATGGACTGCAGTGACTAATTAACATCAAGTGGCTTGCACGCTCGTTGGCTATTCCGTTGATATACAAAAAGAACAAAGTTCTAAATCTCGATTAATTAAGATTTCTCACTTGAAGTAATTAAAGAGCATGGTAAATCTTTACCACACTACGTGAGTACCTACTTATCACATATTCTCAAAATCTACGTTCCAGTTTCAGAAGTGACGGTCTTTAGCTGAAAACCAACCAGACCGGAATTTATTTGTTGCTAAATCCCAACTTAATTACCATCATGTTGCAATTTGCACAATTGGAGTGAAGCTGTATTCCATTGCTGAGTAAAATATTCAGTAGGTATAACTTGATAATGTCCCTACTTCGTCCGTATGTATTTAGAATAAATAGTCGTTTAGGATAATAGTTCTTGGACTGCGCGAAGACGTCTATTGATTATAACCCCATCTCCATCCCCGTGGGGGTTGAAAAAAAAATCCTATACTTTTACCCAGGCTTCAAACTATCACAATATTGAATTTCATCACAATCGGCCCAGCGGTTTGACCGTGGAAGCATAACAGACAGAGAGACAGAGTTATTTATAATATTAGTATGGATGTTGAAAGTATTTATCTTGAGCACAGAGTTGAATTGCCAAATATAATGACCTTGTACAGTACTTTTATTTTTTGTTTTGTTTATATTTTAAATAATTGCACCATTTTCTATTAGAACATAGCATAAAGCAAAGTACTTGTAGAAAAAACGCCGTTTCCACAGAATGAGATAAAACGTTAAATAATAAAAAAAAAACTCTTTTATATTTTTAAAGGAGTAGTAAATGAGCATGCACAGGTTAAGTGGAAATCCACATCCAACCTCAAATAGGTCTTCGGTCAAAAGATCTAGGACCAAATTCTTTCTGAGTTCGATGCGCTGCTACTCCAGAGGACTGTTTGGTTAAAATGTCTGCTGTATATAATACACTGGAGTATTATCATATGCTTCAAAATAAAATATTACTGTTTATCGGTGCTGCTTTACGGCAGCGGTGGTGCCGCCGCAAACGAGCCTTCTGCGTGACAGGTACTACCACCATGAAAAGTAAATAAATTCTAATCTGTTCATTAAGATTGGACCATTAACCATTGACAATTTAGTCAATGTTTTGATTTAAATAAAAATATGTTTATATCTGGCTTCTATTCGTGAAATTATTTATTGAAGAAAAAAGTTTTTAAATTAGTACAGTACGATTAGACGCTCCAACTAAAATTTGTCGATAAGCTGTGATGGGCCTAAAGGGTCAGCAGTCCGAATTCGAACTTCGAACACCATTACAGCGACACCGGTAAAGACGATTTATATTTTTTTCCATTTACTTTCTGCGTTCTCGATCGACTATGCCCTTTTTGTTTTTTATGTCGCTATTTACAATTATGTCGCTATCGCTTTTTATGAAACTGGGCCATTCGTTTATCCTTTTTTTGTAGATTCGTTCTATAAAACATAAACACAATATTACAAAAGTTTACTTATTGTTGTTATTGTTTTTTTTCAATAAATTTACCTAATTAGAGGTAAACTATCAGAATTTTGATAAATAAGTAAGTACTTAATTAGATAATGATATTATCTAAGTATCCATTGCGCGTCTATTAAACTATAGGTAAGTACGAACGATAATTTTTCGTTTATTATCTTATCACCAACCTCAGATAATGTACACAGAGATATATTGCATTAAGTATAAAAAAGAGGATGCAGGTAACAGTAACCAAAACGACTACAATATTTAATCAAAAATGAAGATATCATAGTCATTAAATGAAATAAATAAAAATGTAAACAATAACAACAAATACCATTGAATGAATAAATGCATCAGGTGTTTGTATACAAAGATTTACGCATAATATTGTTTACGTTTTTTCAACTCACGAACCGGTCGATAGGAGGTCACTAGAGCGATAGCACTAATCGCCCAAATCGATACCTTCCAAACCCATATTATCGATCGAAAATTCTATGCGTAATTGGGTCGTTTTCTCAAAATTTGTACATGGCCTTAATACTGTGTCCCATGACTACAAAAATTTGTTACAAATGTATTTTTAATCGTAAGGTAATAAAATAATGTCCATTAGATTAAACGATTTATATATTCTCAATTTCTAACATTTCAAGCAATCAAGGAGAAGCAAAATATAAAAATATGCACATTTATTTTATGTGAGATAGAAATTTTTTCTATGTCCCACTGCGATTAGGTAAGTTATTTATACCCCAATATATAACAAAAATCGAATTGGGCTTTATAATTCTTTTACTACAGTTAAAAAGTAACCTTACAGCTTCCTAGCACAAGGGTTATTTTCGTAATTGTTGCTTACAACATGAATAAAAAATTTAAATTGGTAGGGTTGGAAATTTTGGACAGATGGAAAATTCCATTCCGAAACCATAATTTCATTTATTGCCAATTAAGAAATTTACTATTTTATGCATTTTTTTAAAACATGGCAACATTTCGCCGCTATGACCCATGAGCAGTCCGCCATGTTTAATTTGTCCTTTTGTCAGAGTACGGCATTCGAGAGACGTACTTGTCGTGTTGTGTCGTGTGGATTGTGCTTCCGAAACCAAAAATCAAGGTAAGTAGATCAGAATCATTGCATATTTATCATTCATTGAGTGCTTAATAAAATGACGAAACTGATTTCTAGTGTAAATATTCGTAAATTGTGTAATTGTGAAAGAAATTTTGATATTTTTATTTCAAGCAATGTATCCGTTACTTCCATTCCGAAAATAAATTTATGGTCACGTATATGTGGAATGGCAAAAGTATCGGAATGGAATAATAAAACCAAGTACACAATGTTTGTGACCGATCGATCTAGGGGTATGCTAAGTAAATTTAATGAATATATTGTTTATTTATATTTGTTGGCTCTTTAACCACGTCGTAACTACTAAACTGATTTTCATAAAATGTGGAACGCATAAAAATAACATTTTAGAGCAAAAATTTTTGCAATGTCAAAATTATCAAATCTTCATAAAAACTTTCTAAAATTACTCTCAAGTAGCCTGTTGCTTACAAAATTAATCGATTTTACTTGGTTTTAGTGTGTATCCACAAAATGGTGGTGTTTCTAGATGTCGACGATCTCTTGACCAAATCCCATTTTTCTATAATGAATAAATACAACTGGCAATGGCCATGGCTAATAACTCATTTTTGTCTTATTCGAAACTGTTATGGATGTGGAAATACTATTACAATAGATTCTGGAAAACCTCAGCATTTTGTACTATATAGCAGCGAAAATATTAAATATTTACCTACCTGTGGCTTTTTCTGGTGTCCATGGTGCCAACATGCTATATACGATCATTTTACTGAAGATGAATGTGAATTTTGCAGGTATATATTTCATTCACTAGTATTATTAGAAACAAAATACCAAAATTAATAATGTGTCATTACTAAATTTCGTCTTATTTATTTTCTCAGATGCTACTAACCCCTGCAGAAAAGATGAAACGATAAAGGGAGAAATTGAAGAATGATCCTGTTAGATACGAAGAATATAAAAAAAAAGATTTGATGCGAATACAAGCAAAAAATTTTGTCACTCTTTCACGAAAAATCTACTGGATAGATTTGGCTAAAATTTGGCACAGATATAGCTTAGATACCGAAATAAAACGTGAGATACGGATATCCCGGCAAAATGAAAGGTTTTCGCGGAATGCAGTAGTCTAAACAAACGTCACAGGTGAAGCCGTGGGCAGAAATCGAGTTAGTCAAAAAATCTTACTCGATCAGAAATAAAGTTTTCTCGTCAGAATAAATCAATTCGTCGAAGTAAAAACTTATTTTTAAAATGTTGATTTTATACTCATAAATGCCTTTAATACAATTTAGTTTTACTACATAGAAATGTAAAAATAGAAACGTGATCTCTTAAATACAAAGAATATGTATCTATAAATTTTAAAATGTTTTTACATTTTGTGTACTAGGCTTAAGAACTCCATACCGTTACAGACTAAAATTTTCCGTGACTGTCCCATGAGGAATTTTTAGTAGACTGATTGTTGTAAGAAAAATATTTTTTTTAAGTCGTTTTTGTTTATGAATAATTATTTTTGTAATGTTTCTGTTCATAATGCACAGAAAAGATTTCATTTAAGTGCTTTAATTACGAAAAGAATCTAATTATAGAGGAAAGATTTTGCCAAAGAGTAACGGAATGGAGAAAAGAATTGAAATATAAATTTTATTACTATACATTCTATACGACAGACTGTTATTTTAAGTCCATGAAGTTATGATTAATACAATTAAAACATTAAGAATACACATTTGTTGACCTTTTATTCAAAATTTCGGACCAAATTTCTGTTTTAGAATGGAAAACTTTAGATCCTCCCTTAGAAGAAAATGTAAAAATCATACAATTAATCGCTATTAATTCATGGTAAAACTACAATTTATTTAATATAATATATTTAAGATGATATTTGGCTATAAAAACATTATTTTAATAACATAAAGTACTTTCGTCATCATTTTCTAACCAGACAATTTTTGAGAAAATAACCCTGCTACGGCTACAAATAGTTCAGGATCTGAGTGACAATCTTAAAGTACTTATTATCGTAAGAGGCATAACTGACGTTCAGGTACGGGCAGCGGCGACTAATGCTTATCTTGCATTAGAAAAATTGGTGTCCTTTGAGGCAACGTACGTTAAACCTAATCACGGTAAACATGAAATTCGTGCACTATTTAACTCATTCAAGAAACGTAATGACAAGTTAAAATGTTATGGCTGTGGTCACACTGGTCATACATCAGCTAAGTGTAGAAATCGCAAAACAGTAAATATCTCTAAATCTATCGTGTGTAACTTTTGTAAAAAAAATGGACATAAAGAAATCGATTGCTTTGCTAAGGCTCGGATGGGGAGTCAAAACAAAAAATAAACTTAAAGTTAACTTGTGCAGTGCATCATCAAACAGTAAAATTAGTAAAGACGTAAACACCCCGGTAATA
This sequence comes from Doberes anticus, assembly GCA_018250115.1. Lineage (NCBI taxonomy): Eukaryota > Metazoa > Arthropoda > Insecta > Lepidoptera > Hesperiidae > Doberes > Doberes anticus. The sequence continues at coordinate 5,162 of DWKW01002911.1, forward strand.
CAAGGGATACCTATAGATGTATTAATAGATACGGGCGCGTTAAATGTGTCTCTTATATCAACGGAGGTACTAAAACACTTCACCGGGCAGCGTAAAGAAACTTATTGCGTTCTAAAGGAATTGGCAACAGTGAAATCGTTGCATGTGAATACATTATCCTCACCGTAGAGTTTCGTGACATTTCGTTGGAGGTAGAATTCGTTAATATGCCAGCCTCATGCATGAACACGCCTATTATTATTGGTACAGACGTTCTCAATTGAGATGGCGTAACGTATGTTCGTATCGTAAGCATGAGTCCTATCTAACACATAAACCTAACGTGGAAGTAAATTTGGTTCAGACAGTCAAACATAACAAAGTTAACTCCCCTCTTCAAGGCGAGGAACTTAGCTCTTTAATGACGGTGATAGATGAGTTCTCCCCGTTTTTAATATCCGGAACTGCCAATACACCCGTATCAACAGGTTCAATGCACATAAAATTAACTAGCGATACTTCTGTAGCATACCATCCCTATCGGTTATCACATCAGGAGAAACTTGAGAAGTGCGCGAAATAATTAAAGACCTTTAAGATAAACGGATTATTAGGAAATCTGATTCAGAATAATAATATGCAAGTCCGATCATATTGGTTAAAAAGAAAGATGGTTCCGATAGAATGTGCGTGGACTTTCGAGCCCTCAATCGCATTACTCTAAAAGATCGATACCCACTCCCATTGATTGAGGATCATATTGATCGTCTTGGGACTTCAAAATTCTTCACTAGCCTTGACATGGCATCTGGGTTCTATCAGATACCCATCAAGGAAGACTCTGTTCACGAAACAGGATTCGTAACACCGGAGGGGCACTACGAGTTCTTGAAGATGCCCTTCGGATTATGTAATTCTCCGACGGTTTATCAACGAATCATCAATAACAAGCTGCTAATTTATCGACGCTGGTAACGTCCTCGTCTACTAACGTTCTAATTCTCGGTCAGGCCATTAGGGAAGGAATTATGCTGTTACGAGATGACTTTAAAACGCTGGCTTTTCGATAAATCTCCGTAAGTGCTGTTTCCTGAGCACCGAAATCGAATATATTGGGCGGATTATAAGTCATGGTCAGGTTAGGCAGAGCCCCAAGAAAATCGAGGCTTTAATAAATTCCCCTAGCCCTACCAACGTCAAACAAATACGCCAACTATTGGGACTTGCTGGCTACTTTCGCCGGTATATAAAAGACTACGCAACGAAGACTGCAAGTATTTCACGTCTTACAAAAAAGTATGTCAAATTTGAATGGAGTCTCGAACAGGACCAGGTTCGACAGTATATTATCGATCAATTAACAAACGAACCAATTCTTGCAATCTTCGTTCCGAGCCTTCCCACTGAACTACATACCGATGCAAGCAGCGCTGGCTACGGGACGGTGCTAATGCAAACTCATAGTGATGGTGGTAAACGAGTGGTTCAGTAACTTCTTCAGATACTTCAGTAAAGTGACCCAGGGTGCAGAAAACAAATACCACTCATACGAGTTGGAAACTTTGGCGGTTGTCAAGGCGTTGCAAAATTTTTGGCACTATCTCATTGGCATATCATTCAAAGTTGTAACCGATTGCAACACACTGAAAGCCACTGAACGCAATTGAGTTGAAGCAAGCAAGTTGAGCAAGCTGAAGGATTTGCTTCCTCGGGTCGCTCGCTGGTGGATTTATATGTAAGAATTTAATTTTAAAACTGAATACCGAAAAGGCGCGATGATGAGTCATGCAGACTATTTCAGTAGGATTCCACCAGTCGTGCGCTCCATGGAGGTCAATCAAATTAATAGACCCGTTAATTGGGCTCAAACAGCTCAGTCTTGTGATAGCGAGACACGAGACCTGCTTCAAAAACTCAGAGATGGACAGTTAGATTCGCGTCGTTATGTTAATAAGAACGACATTCTTTACTATCGTTATTCCCCTATTGGCGAAGAATCACGATTGCTATGCTTCGTCCCTAAAGGACATCGTCTTAGTTTGCTACGTATTTTTCACGATGAGCATGACCATATCGGGGCCGATAAAACATTAGACCTCCTTCTTAAATATTTCTGGTTTCCAGGCCTTAAGCCATTTGTTCTGAAATACACTTCCCACTGCCTAACCTGTATTTCAAAGAAACGTGTCCAAAGAACTCCATGTCAACCCACTTCATCATGGCAAAAGCCTGATGTGCCTTTCGACACAGTACCTGCCGTTGTGTTAGGACCCTTACCAGACTCAAATGGCTACAAATTTGTGTTGGTGCTAGTTGACTCATTCACAAAGTACTGTTTGCTCTATCCTTTGCAAAAACAAGACACAAACGAATTAAAGCGTGTTATTAACAATGCCATCTCACTATTTGGTACCCCAAAATTAATAGTTTGCGACCGTGGCCGAATGTTTGAGGCTTCCACCTTCACAAATTGGATTTCCGAACTCGGTTGTGATATCCACTATATAACGCAGCAGCAATAATAAAACAAATTGGTCAGAAACTTTAAGTAAAATTCAGTTAGTTCTTAATATTACTAAGCAGAAAACCTCACAGTACTCAGCTTTGTATCTTTTAATTGGTACTAATGCGACCACTCCCGCTATCCGTGCGTTGATTTGTGAAGTCGCCGTAGAAAGCTTGAACTCCAACATTGAAACAACAAGGGAGCTTAGCAGGAGCCGTGCCAGAGATTTGCTAAGGCAGAATCAAGACAAGCAAGATATGCGCGTCAATAGTCAGCGACACCCTCACAGAGTGTTCCAAGTGGGTGACCAAGCCTTCGTGATAAAATATTCCCAATCCACGGGAAAGCTTGATGCAGGCATGAGAGGTCCGTACAGTATTACAGAAGACTTGGGTAATGGTCGATATAAGCTGAAGTTACTCAGCGGTGCACGTGGAAAGACCACCCAGGCAGCGGCTCAATACATATATGGTCCCTTGGAAGGGAGAGTGGTGTCCCGAGAGTTGCGCTGCGTTCTTTCAAAGTAAGCGTGTGAATAAATTTTTGGAGTGTTACAGTTACATGGTTGCCTGGGCCTGAATGCCTGTGCGTGAATAAGTGTACGCGAGGTGAAACAACAAGCGATGTGGTACGAGTGCAGGCTGTGACATACGTGTGGTGGATGCGAGGATGCCGGGTTTAGTAGTTCGAAACTACATTACAGTCTTAAGACATGCGAGTATAGGTGGCAAACTTTTGATAACTGAACAAAAAATAACCAAATACATAAAACAAACATTAAGCATCTTTATACATCACAATTATATTTTTACGATAGAATTTTAATTAAAATATCTATTTGAGAATGCTGTCCACAAATTATTAAAACAATCCCTTGATAAAATTTTAGAATCGCGCTAAAGTCAAATTTTGTTTTGACGCAAAACATTTAGATCGTGAAACGGAACGCAATCGGTATGAAGTTCGTTCGGTTGTGGAATTAAGCGGGCAGCCGCTATTTTGTTTAGTGCTACTCCTGCGACTGCGGGTGAACCACGCATCTCGGCCGTTAGTAAAAACAGTCCACTGGTAAGCATTTAAAAAAAATCTATTTTAAGAGTTTTAATAACGACATTTTGTTTAAAATAATCGATTATCTAATATGTGGCCACTTCTGTTTCGTTAATCTGATATGTTTAAATGTTTTTGTTTTAATAAGTATTCATGTAAAAATGACAGTCCCCTAGTCAACAGTTCCCTATCATTTCATAGCACAGGGAACTGTTCATACCACAGGGAACTGACTGATTGCTTAGGTTACACAGTATCGGAACAAAACTAGGTTTCATATATTGACTCCAAGGCTTCATGTATATACAAAAGTTTTCCTGGAACTTTTCAGAGAGTAGCCATGGTAAGAGTGCCGCAGATGGTGCTACGTGCAAAAGGACTGCAGATGCCATCGTTGCTGCAGTATGTGACATTTGACAGTTTGGGATCTTTTATTGATTCTGTGCAAAAAAGATGTCCTGCTATTACAATGTTTGCGATTGACGATGATGCAATTAATAATATGACTAACGATATTCAGAAAGATGCCAAGAATTTGAAAAACTTCAATGGTACCCTTAAAATACATCAGATTAAGGGTAAAATATCACGAGGCCCTTCGGGTTTACTGAAAGGTGTTGAGAAGCTTATAATGTAAAGTTTAAGCTGCTCGTGTGAAGAAAAGTGTCAGCATTTTAATCTAGGGGTTATGAACTACCAGGTGACGAAACTTCAAGTTGCGGACATTTATACAGACTCAGAATCCGAAGACGAAAAAAAGCTAGCCTAAAAGTCACCGGATTATTATTAACAAAACTGAAATGTCACGACCGTGTGACAATTTCAATACTGATTTTGAGAATAGTACCGGGCCCAATACAATCAACCAACAGCAATACAACAGTGGTGATTATGTTTAACGTTTTTAGAAGCACGGAATATCGTTATGCTGCAGTTATTAATCAAGTAGATGATGAGGAAGGCGAACTAACAGTAACTTTTATGAAAATTTGTGATAATAAGGGCCATAAGTTCAGAATGTACGAAAATGATATTTCTGATGTTGGTTTTGACCAAATATTACAGAAGTTACCAAATCCAGATCTTAATCAAAAAGGAAGAGGATTATTTTATTACTTTCCTATATCTGTACTGTGTTGAGAAATAAGTTAATGTAAAGATTTTTCTTGAAGTAGGTACAATGTTAAGACTGATTTTTTTTGTAAGGCGTTGTATAATTAATGTTCATTACTTTAGTTACTTCAAAAGTACAAATGTTTCAAAGTATTGTGTCAACCTAAAATATCAGTTGTTATAATTAATTAGAAGTATTAATGTTTCTTTGTTTATTATATTTTTATTCTTTATTATTATAAAAACTGACTAAGTGTGATACACTCGCCGGCACAATTAACCGCCCACCCTTCTTAAGTGTCACAGCATTTTTTTATGCTTTTGTTATGCATTTGTTTATAGTTTATTCGGGTAACACTTAATTTGATCTTTGTTATTTCTAAAGTGGGTACTTTGACAACGATTTATGGCACTTGATTTGTGTGAATTGATAAGCCACATGCACCATTTTAGTGTTTTAGTCGAATTTTCACTGTTATACTGAAAACATTACGTGGTGCAAAATTGTGGAATTTTGTTTCTTTTTCTGGACTTTTTGTTTTGTTTTTTGTTTTCCATTGTGGTATTCATTTTTTTTAATCATTAACATGCCTGTAGATGCAGCTGGAGCCGCCAGGGTTTAGCTGAGTTTAGCTGACGCTGGCCATAGCCAGCGTCGTATCGCTCTAATGATGGGTGTGCCGCGAACAACTGTGCGGGATGCG
>DWKW01002912.1:0-10511 GCA_018250115.1 Doberes anticus
TACCTATCGCGCCAGCTGCGATGCCGACGTCATGGCGCCGCGGCACACCAGGCGTCCCGGGTTTGAACCCGGCGTGTATATGATTGTGTATTATGTGTCGCTGTATGAGTGTGAGTGAATACATGTATGTGTATGCGTGTAGTGTGTAGGTTAATATATAAACATAAACACTATGTAAATAATAGTGTGAGTATGTGTATATGTGTGATTATAAATAAACTACATACTATACATGTGGAGGAGCCCACACATCTTATTCCACAAAAATCTGCTGAAAAGAACGCGGATCTAACTACTTGCGGAAATCGGAACGTCTTCAGTTGGATATCCGGGCTTCATTCTCGTATTATTCTTGCTCGCAGATATACCCGCATGGAATGTTAGACCCTCGTCAGGTTATACCGAGATGTAATTCAATCTAGGCCGCCCCATCAATCTGTGAATTCTCACGCATATATTTCTGTTGATTTGACAAATGAGTAGGGTGTGGCGTCTATGAGATGCGGACGGAGGAAAGCGTTCAACGGCTATCTTAGAAGGTTTAACGAGTCCCCGTCGCTAGCAGTGCACGCTAACAGGAAAATAAGCTTAACTGAAGTAATTTCTAATTCAAACATATTTTTCGACATTATTGGTTTTATAGCAATCAAAATTGTAGTTATTATATTTTACATGCCATTTTTGCGGCACTTAATTATTGATAAACTTTTCTCTAGTACGCAATGTGTGAATAAATTTTAAACCTTTAATTTTTCGAAGGTGTGCTAAGTATATAATTTACGTTTTAGAGATTCCTGTAACCCATACGATACTTTACATGGGTGCTTTCAAAATTTTATGCAAACGCGCTACGTACCTAATAATTCATAACGATAACATCTTTGACGTAGGTGAAGGTATGCTCGTGTATTCGTTACTCCTCATTTAATATTATGTAATGGGGGGCGGATTTTTCCCATCAAATCTAACGACCTCGTATTATTTTAACGAAGGCAGAAGCCTACTAATTTGTTTATTACGGTACCACGAAAAGTATTATTGCTTTATAATAGTTGCATTTATTGAGCTTGGAAGTTTGGCGTTGTATTCATAACTATAGATATAGAATAAAGCCAGGTGTACCCAGACCAAACACGCGTAAAAACTTCAAACAGTTGCACCCTGGTTCATAACTTCCCTCGGTCGTAAATTACGCAACTCGCCCTCATTACCGCGGCCGCCCATCCGTGGATGATACGGGGGCGAAGGGCCCGAGCATTCCCTAGCTGTCTACATTCACAGCTACCTATACAATGTTTTAAGTGCTCGGTTGCAATGTGTATGCAATGATTCCATTTTATCCTAGATTTCCCTCAATTGCTTGCTATATAGTCGTACATATTAGCTAGGTACCCATTTTTTCACTAAGAGATTTAATAGTGGTCTGTCAGGTTATTTTTATATGTACGGTGCTACTATTTATGCTGCGTTGTTATTGTTACACTTTCCACGATTACGATTTCTACGATATCAACAATTAGTTTAAGATTTATTTCGACTACATTCATCCAATTTTAACAATTTAGGTATGATATTAGTAATAGAGTTCTATGGTGAATTGAAGCGAAGTTATCACTTGAGACGGTTTGCGATTCTCATAATTTTAAGTTCATTCTTACACTCATATATTAATCCACTTTATAAAATACTAGACTTCCACCTGCGACCTTGTTGCAGCATAAGATTAATAAAAATGACAATGCCATTACAGAGAGTTCAAGCTGTATCTTAAGTTCTACGGATCTTGTTCAAACATTTTATGGCAGTTCTGGCAAGGTTAAAGGCTGACTATATGCCTAGACTAATGACCGCGATGATGACGCTGCGTATTAATGGAAATAACGGCAACCGATTTAATTGACCTCCCAAGCATAAAACGGTATGACAGATAGACTGCTTGCTAAGCATTGTGTTTAAATTTTGATTAAGAAGGTATTATTGTACAAATTTAAAAAACATGCAGTTACACTTTTAAAATTGAATAGCGAACGAGCTCGGACAACTGTATCACTGGTTTCTGTTTCCGAAATCCCTGTGGAATTGAATATAATGGGAAATATCCAGCCGTGTACCAGACTGGAACATATTAGTGCTATAAAAAGTAAGCTCTATAATAATGAAATCTTTGTAGCACGATAATACCGATTTTCTATATAACCTTCTATCCGACAATATGTACATATATACGAACCTATTGTAAGAATTTTGAAATAAAAAGTGTATTTTTGTTAAAAACCAACTCAGTTACCTGAGTACCTACGTGTGTATTTGGAGTAATTATGTTAAACGAATTAAATTAGGAGTGACTATAGTGGTTTTATAATTCAACATTTGTATAAGTTAGCACAATTTTTGATGTTTTACGTGGAATAAAAGATTCTAACAGTATGGACTCAAATTATTTTCCCTAAAAAGTTACCGTACTATTTCGTGTAAGCGGTTATGGGAAGTTTTATTTACATGTCGGTGAGATGCGAAATGAGCCGACCGCAGACCTCGGGGCACTCTCTAATATGTTATAATGTGGAATAAAACGCGAGTTACCGCATTAACTGACAGGCGAGGCTACTGATGAGCTGAATTGCATTTAAGGTTTACCTTGTATGAATTTACTGCAATCCTTGCATAAATAGGTAATTAGTTACAAAAAATTAGCTTTGGGAAATATAGTTTTAAATGTACTTATAAAAACATTTTTAAATGTACTAAGAATCACGAGCTGGTGTACATGGCCATCGTCTGCGCGGTAGCATGTTAGCTACGCTCGACAATCAAAATCATACTGATTGTATGTTTCTATCGTATATTTAATATTACCTTGTTTTAAAATGCATTATTTATTAAACTTCTACGTATATTCGTTTAAAGTGAGGAACCTACATATCTGTTACATGCTTTTCAACTTTTTTTTTATGTTTCAGTATTTTGTATTTGTGATATATATAGTTTGTGTAGTCTATTTTGAAGTCATATAATGACTTAGTTTTTTTAAAACTACGAAAATAAATTACTTGTAGAGCTTATAATATAAGTCATTCATTAATTTTCTGTATAAATGTTTAGTGTTAGTAATAAACTATCAATCATTCTCCTAATTTATGTTTTTTTTATATTGAAGAAGTAGCAAACGAGCACATAGGCGATTTAATTTTAAGTGGTCACTGCAGCCCATGAACATCCACATCCTACCTCAAATAGGACCGAAAATCTATCTGAGATTGTATGTGGATGCTCCAGAGGACTAAGACGGAATGTCTCCTGTCCAGTGTCTTCTGCCTAACTACACCCTTCACACTGAAACACAGCAGTTCCCACACTGCTGCTTCCCCGCCGCCGTGGTGTCGCCGCAGGCGAGCCTTCGACATAAGACTCTACAAGCATCAAAATCTGTTAAAATTTGTTTTAAAAGATTTTTTTAAATGCTTATTTTCAAGAATTCGTATCTAAATGATATGTAAGCATTAGCATATTCAGAAAACTTTCAATCAAACGTCGACGAATGCCCAAAGGACATGCTGTAATCGCGGCATTAGTCGCAGTAGATTTTTACCAAATCTGTCACCAAAAAAAACTATAAGATGTTATAAAAGTGTTTACACTAGGGAGCATTAAATAACAAAATCACAAAATATATATATATACATATGCGTATATATTTATATATACGTATATATATACTATCTCTCTATCTATCTCTAGTATTATATGGCACGAGGAATTCAATCATTGCGATATTTGTATACGTCTCCTTGCTACTTTTTTCGAAAATTTTAAAGTTTTATAATAAGGTCTTCGTTCCTCATAATCTTCAAAATCGTATTCTCTAAAATAATTTACTGAATTCTTACTGTAACTACTTATGTAAAGACTTTCACTGTGTATGGTAAATGATAATATCTTCCTTGATATTGGGCCCCAATTGTAAAATTAGTTATGAATAATTGTTCGCTTGTGCCATCTCTATTTACTGCGATTTTCATTACCAGTTATGTGAATACAGTTTGAATGTCAAACTGAGACGTTTCTAATAAGGAATGTGTTCGACAGCGCTGTCACGTTCAGATGGCGTGTTCGTGCGCAATTTGCTCGGTCGCACCGCCTACTGTAATAACGACTTCCGTACCCCGTCGTGGCGCCTCCTCAAATTGGTCGCTTATCACCAATCTACGGTGTAGAGTAGAATATCAGTTGGACCGGCCGCAATTTGTCAACAGAGCGAGCGGTTAGTTGTTTCCTCGTTTACAAATTGCTATACGCTCGATTTTACAACGCCATGCTTCACGTATCCAGTATAGACATCTGTTTTGTATATCGACTTTATCGCCGAAGGGTTGAAATGTGAAAGTGTGATTTATGCGACTGAAATAATAAAAAGCAATATGATTGCACTTGGACATAAATAAGAAACTTTCTGAAATATAGGTGAAGTACGTAAACATGACTTGCAAAAGCAACCTTCAAAAACACCCTATAAGTACTATCCATTTTGCAAGCTACGATGGGAACTGAAAACTTTGGCATGTTTCTCCCGAGTACGTACTTACTTACTGGTTTATTGCTTCCAGAGATATTATTTCAAAGAACTCTCGGAATTTATTCCGCACATTCGTCTGGGAAAGGTAATCCCAGAGGTTCTTATTCGGCTACTTAGTTCAAATACCATGTAGATGGCAAATATCGTTTGAACGTATGTATTTCAGCCTCGATGTTTATGATAACACACGCTCTTGACGAAGCAATTTTAGAATTTTGCTAGGAAAATGGCCTAATATTTTTTAAAGTGCGCAGGTAAGGTTTTAAATTTTAATACAATATTAAGAAATTAACAATTTCATTTGATGGTGGTAAAGTCTTATGTCGAAGGCTCGCCTGCGGCGGTACCACCGTTGCGTCTATTTCTGCCGTAAACAGTAGTGTGAAACTGCTGTTTCGGTTTTAAGGGTGCAGTTAGGCAGAAGACACAGGACAGAAGGCATTCCAACTTGGTCCTCAGGAGTAGCAACGCATCCACATACAGCTTCAGATAGGACTCCGTTCTATTTGAGGTTGGATGTAACATTACATACTGCAAGATTAATTGTGATAAAATCCTAAAAAAATACTGCATTTGTTAGTTTTCTATACGAAATATTTTAATGTTAGTAACAGTATAGATAAGTTGTATTATTCTATAAATAAATAACTGGCGGTAGGTGTTTTCAAAATTTATGCGAGTATTTTTAAGAAGGTCGGGGTAATGGTTATCATATTTTGTTTTTGTTCTAAGGTGTTGTGATTAAATAATTAACTTAACAGAAAATAAACAAATATTGATTGTAATTAAAGACATAGTTCCCGTTATGCCCTTCCCGTCATAAAACATGTTATTGGTAATATCGTAACAAAGTACTTCAACGTTTGTTCCAATTCTTCTCTGCTTATACTTACCATTACATTTAAAATAATCGAAGTTCAAATAACAGATTTCCGTTTTTAGGATTCCATACCTCAGTTTAATAAATCCGGAATCATTGTACGATCAATTTGTCTCCTTACTGTAAAAACTCCTTTTTCTCTGGACTGGGAAGAGGTACATATCAAGTTGTAATTTATGTCAAACGACCTGTGCCCGCAACTTTAGCCGCGTGGACTTAGATCCGACTCAGCCGGTTACAAAGCTCCCCCCGCGACACACCGCCCGCAATACCAGGCACGCGTGACGCGACCATGCGGCGCGGCGGCGTGGTGATATGAGATTTCTAACTAAACTTAAAATTAAATATCTTTTGGTTGATTTTGATAAAATAAACAATAATTGTTACTCAGAAATAAGCTTCATATTTTACAGTACTTATTTAGGTTTTGAATCCAATCAGTGACTTGCGTGACGACAACAAACAGATAAAAACTCCCGCGTCTCCCAGTGATGTACCTACATAATTATACATATACACACACCTAGACTAGCTGTCCCTCGATACGTGTTGCTGGGGCTCAGTTCAGTCTTCCTGACCGAAAAGAAAACAAAAGAGTGAGCACATTTTTTCAATAAATCTAATACTTATTTCTGACGTAAAGCAGCAGTGTGAGAACTGCTGTGTTTCGATTTGAAGTGTATAGTTAGGTAGAAGACACTGGACAGGAGGCAACCCAACTTAGTCCTCTGGAGTAGCAAAGCATCAACTTACGACTGCAGCTAAGACTTTCGCCCTAGTTGAGGTTTAATGTGAATGTCTATGGGCTTTAGTGACCACTTAACATCAGGTGGTCTGCATGCTCGTTTGCTATTATGTTAGAATAAAAAAAATACATGGGCACCAAGGTTTAAGGAAATTTAGCGCTGTGAATTATTTCAGGTTCTCAATCAATGTAATCAAAACATTCAGCTATTAATGTCATAAATTTTGATACTCGCAAACCCGCTTATTAAAACCTACACCGTACTTCCCGTTGACCTAGAATCATGAAAGGAGAATGAAGATTCCAAAAATATTGTTAACCTATGCTGGTATCGAGAGGTACTTACCTATCAATATTTCTGTTTTGTAGTGGGTAGTTGAGTATTTTTATTTTCAAAAATAAAAGATAAATAAGTATCTTTCACGTTATTTTTTTACCGATGCCATACGAAAAGCCGTACCTACACACAAGTTTAGTGGTGTTCACGTTTAATATCGATAATTGTGATTACGCATTTCGATGTACTACCTAGTAGATATTATTTATACTTGAATACATTCTTTATAATAATAAATATGAGTAATCGATTTTATTGTCGACTTACATTTAGAAAAAAATTACTTCATATTATTGAAAAAAAAACTACTGTAATGGCGCAAAAGTATCATCGATACCGTTACAAAACATCTGACGACGACAGACCGAAGCGGGAGTTCTATAGTCTTTACCCCTAGACTCTCCATAACAAAAACCAATCCTATAGCACTATACAATTAATGCGCGGTTCAAGGCCTCCACGGTCCAAAATGGCGGGCGTAATACATACCAACATTTGTTGAACTTGAAATATCGATATATTTTAAACCTAAAATCGTAAAACGATATTGTTCATTGTATACCAAAGTGCAGGTTTTGGCTAATATAAAATGTAGGTAGGATAATAAAAATATGTATATTATTATTTTAGTATAGTATTTAAAGTAGTAGTATACCTAGTATATAAACTATTTTATGCATTGCGAGAAAATTAAATAAAAATAGCCCGGAGCTCTATATTAGGTACCGTGGTCATTCCTTTAGCAAGAAGCAAGTTTTCAAAGTAGAAGAAAATGTGCATAAACTATACCTTTGAAAAAATAATAATTTCCTAAATAAACTACATAATTTAATTTGTACGAAACCTCAGACTGCGTGTTGTGTTACAGTACTCGTTTGTGTTATATATTGGTGTGAAATATATATTTTTTCAAATTTATATTTATTCATTCGACATATCAAGGAGATATTTATGGCCTTAAATATAAAAATCCATTTTTTTGTGTTTTTGCAATACATAGGTATTTAATATATTTACCCTTTATTTTAAAACTTACACACATGCAACATGGCACTCATATACTGCAAACTCACGCTCTGCCGCTACACTTTGAAGCAATAATTTGTTGCGACTTGCGCCATCAATTGTAAAATGGCTATATAAATGTAATTCAGAAAGCCAAGGCTACGTACAATTACTCACAAAAGTATCATAGTCAGCGGATGAATGTTTTAAGAATTCATTTATATAATATAATTGCCGGAACACCCTCGGAATCCTATTGCCGGGTCCAATTGTGAAATGTGAATCTAAACCATCCACCCACTTAGAGCTTTTTAGTTCACTGACACATATACCGCAGAATGTATACATAGGTATATGTAAAGATAGGTAACCTTACTGTTAAACTGTGATACCAATTCAATTGGTGCTTCTTTTGTTTAAATTATGACAGTTATGTTGTGTTGCTAGTCTCTGTTCATACTTTACTGTTCTACCACACCACTAAAAATGGGGGTGTATATGTACACTGTGGGGACGTACCTATATTGTGTGTAATGTACATACATAGAGCGTCTTAAATTTAATACGTATGGTAATTTAGAGAAACAAAAATTCTAATCGTATTTTAGCTAAGTTTTATTTTGTACGCTTGAAAATATTTATAATTCTCACCAAATGTATGGAAAGTATTTAAGCCTTCCGTTTCGAGATCCTCAGGTTTCAAGAAATAATTACACGTTGCTCTTTTTTTAAAGACTTCTCTACATCAGAAGTTTTTAATTAGACAATTAACTTTCGGAGCCATCCATAAATTACATCACACTAATTTCATGATTTTTGCCCCCCCCCCCCTCCTCGTCCTTGTCACAGCTACAATTGTGGGATCCCCTCCCTCCCTAGTGTGACGTCACATACTTTACAATTTTACATCTAGACATAATTATTAAATTAAAACAGAAGTTACGAAATTTGTTTTATTTTAATTTAAATTATTTTTAAAATAAAATTAACATCAAGTGAAATATTTGAAGAACTGAACAAAACAAAAAACGATTAATTATATTAATTAAAGATCAAACTTAATCAAATTGAGTAATGGACTTTGAACCCACTCCTTTAAATTATTTATAATTGACATAGCATATAGCACTTAGATTAAAATAGATTTTGAAATGTGACTTCATAAAATTTAGGACCCCTTGTCACACAATGTCACACTTCGTCGACCCCCTCCCTACCCTTTAACGTGTGACGTAATTTATGGATGGAACCTTATTTCAGGCTATGGACACCCATAACAACCTCAAATAGGACTATGTTTCTATGTGAGGTACGAGGAACCTATTAAAGGTTAAGTTGGCAAGCCAGCTGTCCAGTATACTCTGCGTAACTACATAATGAAAGAAAATTAAATAGATAATATTAGATGGAAAATTGATTTTCTTATGATTTCAGATCTGTTGTTTTGGGTCAAGCACGTGCCCCCAAGAAAAAGTGTATAAGTATTATACGCTATGACACAATTATAGAGGGTTTACTAGCATCGCAGAGCGGGCTTGTTTCATTACACACATTTTAGTTACGTCACACAACTTTTAATGCTATAGAAATATAATATACAATTAAACATTGATTAGGTTCAATCATACTTGTACCATACTCATCGTATTTTTTTAAGTTCGTTGACCTTAATGTTGGCAAATGTAACTGCGCAAAAAAGGGCTGTTATAGGTTTGAAAACTTTTTTGTACGTGCCAACGTAGCTCCCAATAGATGAATAGATTTAAATGAGGTTATTTTTTTCTTGAAGGCTGTATTAATTGAGTTCTTATCGACTAGTTCTTATAGCTGTTTGACCAAAATAGATTCAGCTGTTATAAGCTCTTCTCATCTGTCGATCGGTGGTTTTTAAATTACGCATTCAATACCTACTATCTTCGTTCTTAAAAGAAAGCTATTGTATTTTTCATGTCAAACTCAGTTAAGTAGCAAATAGGTGTTGAGTGGTCACTGCAACCCATAGATACATATATTATATTTAAAATAGGACCAAACTTTTATTTGAGATTGTAATAGGCTCTCTGAGTTTATATGGCGATACATTGTCACTCCTAACACTAAGTTGACTCGCTTCCTGTCAGATGTTTTCTAGCTATAGCACTTTTTAAACCGAACACACCGGTGCAACCATATTAACCGTATACTTTGTGCATTCGTTCGTCATGCTATTACAAACGATTATTAAGACCACAAACCTTCTGACCGGAATCGTACTACTTAAGATCATTACGTAAATATTTGCCGCGGTAAAAATCCAGGAATCGAATCCAGGTCCCTCTGGCAGACTGACATAGTCACCATGGTCTACTATGCCATTTAAATCGTCTAAATATTATTATTTTGCGGTTATTATTTTCCTTCATATTTTATTTACTGTTCACTTCGTGTTAGTCGAAGTGAACAGTATGGTCTCGAAAAATACCGAAACAGCTCTAACCCTAAAAGTGCGTGGGTCGTCGCCACGCCGACGCCGCGATGACGCATCGGCTCCACACAGTGACACGTTACCACGTCAATACCCAGTAATAAGTCTAGTGATAGCACACAATTTCGGTAAGTTAGTTATATTCGTTGCAGAATACAAGAGTTTTAAAATGTATTTACGCCAGTTTATTCCGACACATTTCATACTAGACAAACTGTTTAAAAAACTTCAGTAACGTTCACTCTATGTATACATTTTTATACGTGAAATCTAGTAACACGAAAAAGAGCTTTAAAGAAATGTCTTGTCGTTCCGGAAACGCCACAGAAGGAAGATCTTTATGAGTACGTGGCAAGAACGAGTATCAATCGGATCGTGGACGACAGCCGCAAATCCAGATGTAAAATTTCTCGGAATATTCACCATAGTAAAGTGTGTAAAACACGCTGAGAAAGCCAATGTCTCGTCACGGAAGTATGAATATGAAAGGAAAAGTAGCTTACGTAC
>DWKW01002913.1:0-10511 GCA_018250115.1 Doberes anticus
AAGCGTGCCCGTGGCCCCGTCACTTGGTGTAGAGAGGAACACCGTGGGGTTTTAGCCGGTTGGAGTCCGGCATAACCATCTATCGCCCCCGCGATCGAAGGGTATCCATGACCAGGCGCCAGATAAGATAGGGCTGTCCTATATACTATATATACAGGAATACCAAGGCTCGAGAGATTTTGAGTTATATGTACATACATTTGTTTTCCGAAAAAAGTAATAATTTGTAAGCTTTTTCGATCTCGATTGCGATATTAGTTCAATATCTATGAAATGCAGTTGATCAGTGTGATAAAAAGATAATTTGTGATCATTTTTACATCTAAAGTGCTATGTGTATGCATAATACAGATGGTGAAAACATTACCAACAGTTTCCAACCTCCGAAAGGACAGAAGTTCTATTTGAGGACCTGGATGTACCTGTACATGGCCTACTACTTTGGCCTAAGTTGGAATGCTTCCTACCCAGTTATTCTGTCTAATCCACACCAAACAGGATCACCGCAGTGCTGACGGCTGCTTTACGGCCAACTACCACCATCCTGTATCTAAATGTAACTTTTACTTTTGAAATCTTATGACCACAGTTAGATACCAATTACTGTGTCCCGCTGTGCGATTTCATTTTGATATAAATCGATTTTAATCGACCTTTATCTAATACAGTAACCCGTATTGACATCTCATAACGTGTTAACAAAGAAACTGTTATGTAGATCTTAATCGTGACACAGTTTTAGCCCCTAATCTTTCGCGCGCAGTTTTACTAGCGGATCGTCAGATTTAAGTTCGTCATTGCTTATTTTTCTTCGCAAATTTCGAAGTGGCTTTTCATTCTTATGGACTTTATAAAAAGGTAATATTCAGAATAATAAGACCGTTCTTAAATATCTTACTTACTTATGTTATGTTTAAAAAATTGCTACAATGAACATTGTTTAAAGAGTCGTCTAAAAGTGAAGCAATTGTTATGTCGCGTACCCGAAACGGTATTACAATCTCCAAATTAATTCTGACTCTTAACCACTAGGCTATTCTTTTTTCTAATGTCACATGCTGTTGGCCCTAAAGTCCTTTACAGCTTCACCGTACTTTTTGTGGGGAACCGAAGGGGCTCACCCAGACTCAAAGTGAGTGGTGAGGGGTAGGAGTAAGAGTTCGCGTCGGGCGTGAGAGCCACAACCTGAATACGCAACATCGCCCTGAGAAGAAGAGGGTGATGGGGTGTGCAACCGACCTGAGGACGGAGGACTTCTCCTGCGAGACTCGTCCTCGGCTCAGATCGACACGTTGTCTAACTTACGAGTAGGACGACGGTCGGACGAGGACGGACATGAATGTCCTCTATTCATGTGGAGATTCCGCATGCCTGTCCCGTAGAACGCGGGTCTTTGTCTTCGCCGGTGAGAACGGCGCTACACGTATGTGTGTGTGTGTGTGTGTGTGTGTTCTGTTCAGTGACTGGGAAGATGCCTCCATCATCCTCATGTTCCTCAGGTTCAGGGTAATAATTAGCTAACGTTATAGCATAGTCTGGGCAGCAAATGTTAGGCTTAATTTAGTCGTATTTGTTTCCAATACTTCTACTGTTACATACAACAAAATACCTATTTATTGTTTCCAAAGAATATTTATTTAGGAAACATATTTTATTTCACTTTTATTTTGAGAAAAATAAGATAGTCTAGTAATTTCTTTTCTTGGAAGTACCTATTTCTAATAACAATTTTCGATTGCCCAACATTGTTTTCGGACAAGGAATGACAAGGGTCAGACAGCAGTCGCTTAGCAAATCTGAGTATTCCGTTGTTCTCCTATAAGCGATATTACTAAAAGCGAGTGTCTGTAGCATTCTAAATATTCGTTTGTGTTTTGTTTTTAGAAGAGCGATTTCAAAATTTTTCGATTCTCAAATTTTATTTTTATCTCTATTTTGTATCAATACGCGTTTCCTTGCAGGAACATACAATAACGTGTTGCTTTAATTAGAGTAAGTTGGCAGCATAATCCAGCACTTTATTGTACAGCGCAGTAAAGTTGGTGTTGCATTAACTATGTACATACCGTTTAACTTTGTAGATTTTCTGTATGTGACAGATTAACAATTCCTAGAATCTCATTGTTACTTAATTTCTCTAAACGTGTTCTCTATGACATATTATTAGTAGAGCAAATGCCTTATACCTATTGAGGGCGTTTGTAGAATATTGGCTGTAATGGAGACCGTCAAATACCGGAAACTTGCCACGATGTATGGATAATGGAGTAATTGAATCGGATTCGCCACACCTTTGGAGCTTGTAAATGCTTTATTCAAAGTGTGAACAGTGACAGATTCGAATGAGAAACTTCACATTATGTGCACTTAAGAACATAATTAAATTTGTTGAACAACGTTCGAATGAGCAAAAAAAAATCTGACGGCCTGGCTGCCCCCAAAATGACGGACTCTCATTTTTTTTTCATTAACCGAAAGTCTAATATTTGGCAAACTGAATTATATTAAATAGGTGAATCTATCTAGTATCTAGCATGAAATACCGCAAAATCTACCTTTTCGATGGGTGCTGCCATCGGGCTTATTTTAAAGTCACGGCATGTGGATAGGACTCTAAATATGTATTTTATTACGAAGGTCGTGGAAGATATCCGTGCCCAGCCGTGGGATATTAAAGGTCTGTAGCACACCATATTGTTACGTGTTACCTACCTACCCACATTTATAACAATAATAAATAAAGTATTTACAATTTTCTGCTTTTCTCATTTTACCGGATACAAAACGAAGCTTAACTTTCAATTTCGCTTCTCTCGTAATTAACTGCCTCGTTGGTTGAATTCGTTATTTTGTAAAATCACCAACCGTTCTGAGTAACTCTTGCTTTTAACACTGGTACTTATGGAGACGTTAATTGTCTCAGCTTTTAGGATCTCCTCGCAGCTTTCACTCGGTGTTATTGAATCTGATAGGTACTCCATCATTAAGGTAAATTACTGCTTATAAATTCATTCGTTCAACAATTTGTCTTGTCTGGCAAGTTCACAAGTACAATAGAGCTAAAGTCTCGAAGTGCCATTTAGTCCAGATTGTTTGGACGGTTAGTTTATTGTTTGATTCGGAACTGCTCTTTCTGACCGCTAGTAGGTACCGTTCTGATTCCGTCTGCGATTACAGGGACCGACGAGTCAGGAGAGAGCATCAAGTCTAAGTCCCCCGATTTATGTTTTATGACAAAAAAGCACCGGACGTCACGTTCGAGTTGAACGATCTCAACTGTCGTCTCACAGATTTTTAACACAACCTGGTTGTATTTTTTGGTGTGAAGATATGTATAAGAGTTAGGTATCTACTGTTTCGGTTTTAGCTCGTATAAGTGTGCGGTAAAATGATTCGCCATCGGAAGAGCCGTTACGTAAAGCAATAAGGTCAATGTCGGGATAAAGTGAGATCTCACGATATGTTTACCTAAAACGCTAATCTTTCGTTCGCGATCTTGACATGATCTGAACTTCGTGCAACCTGCAATGTGATCGCGATAGAGCGGGTCGTTCAACTGTAACGTAACTTATAAAATAATATTTTTTATCTGCAGGACGATACAGATCGCATTACAGGTATTCCTGCTAATTGGGAATGTAATAAAACTGATTCGACTATATCAAGTTACGCTGTTTTTAACGGCGCGGCGTCGTAAGTGACGGATGATGGTTATCAAAGTTGTTTCGCACAGGCATGTACCTATGTGGCTGTTAAAAAATAAAATTCGTCTAATGAAATTTACTTTATCGTGCTCAAACAATTGTGTGCATCGCGCTGGGGTGTATAAAAGTATTGTATCTTTACCATTTGTAACAAACGGCTTCGAGTTTTTACCCCCAATTTAAGTCCAACTCGAAATTAATGCCTGCGCCAAACGTTTGTCTCAGGGTTATGGTAGATACAGTGATAATAATAATCCTTAACTTATCAAGTGCTTTTTAAGCCGAAATATTGGTTGTACTAAATCTGGGCATGCAACCTTGATTTAGTTAAGGCTATCCGTCCCAGGCGACATCAAACGTTGTCCTTTCGTCTGGTGCAGATACTTTAAGGACATGAGAGCATTGGGAAGTACCTGTGTCGTATATCTGGAAGGGAATCAACAAACATGTTCTATCTTATTGATACTATGTTATTTTGGAGACTGTGTTAAATAATTGTGGTCGGCGTTGATTAGTCTGTTGTTTCGATTGACAGTTTGTAATCCATCAATGAACAACACGAATATTATTATTACCCTTGATTCGTTTAGATGTCGGTACAAATAGGTAATTAAAATAAAAGCTAATGTCTTTTCGAATAAGTATCTAATTAAGTCATAAAAAGCCTAGAATGCTAATTTCTAACCCCGTTTAAACGGATATAGACTCGACAGTCGGTTACCGGTTACGAACACCTGCTCACGACAGATTGCAAGGAATGATAACATTTTAAATCATTTAATAAAAAAAAACTTTAAAGTTGTAAATAAATAAAGGAAGTTATGAAATCGAATTGGAATGTTTCAGTATTAAAAAGTATTGTTCTTACCAAATTACGTGAGAAATTATACTTAGTTTTTAGCTTAGTTGTAGTTTTGTTTGGTTATAAAATATATGTTAGCGTACCAGCCCAATATTGTCCCGCTACTGATCACGTGTCTCCTCTCAGAGAAGGTTCAGGCCATAGTCCACCACGCTGGCCAAGTTCGGTTTCCTTTACCGTTACAATTAGGGTTTTTTTTTAATAATACTCTAAAATTCCACTAAGGATAGTAATCCTGTGTGTGACTATTCTACCAACTTCATGGATTTGACTTCTTTGTAATTTCCTGTTTTAGCTTGACTTTTCGGTTTCTTTTCAATTTTTTCGGTACATTGAAGCAGTTTGTATCCATTTCTTCGCTTCTAGATGCAGTATCAACAAACATCTATCTAATAAAGCATTCGTGATGTACCCCGCTTAGCGCATCGGACGTTAATTCCGTTCTGACAGCTCCTCGCGTTGGAAATTGTTATGCACCGGGTGAGTATTAGAATTGATGATCTAAGTTATCCGAGGTAATGTTAGGTATCCAATGGATTTCGTTTCCTTATATACACATATCACGCCATGGATAATCATCAACCCATTATTGTCTCGCTGCTGGGCACGGGTCTACTCACAAAGATGAAAGCGTTTTGGCCACAGTCCGCCACGCTGGCCAAGTAAGGATTAGCAGACTTTACATACCTTTGAAAATTATGAACAATTTTAAGGCATGCAAGTTTACCCAATATGTTTTGCTTCAACGCAAAGTAAGCTGTACCTAATTACTTAATTTCTAATATGCTCATGACTTCTAATAATACGAGATGCGTGCCGAATCCTTATTCGAATTCGTACTCACCGGAACAGGACGTCGAGATTCTTAACCACTAAGCTATCAAGTAATGGATATGATAAATTTAATTAGATTGGGACAAACTGAAAAGAGTTCTAACGAAGTCCTTATTAATCAACATATCCGAATGTATCTGATTATTACGTTATTTATGTTTAAATTATGTGTTTAAGAGTTTGTGTGAGTCAATTTTACGAAACGTACCAAAATCACCAAGATTTTACTATGAATGCCTATACTTATAAGTCAATAATAATTGCTTCGAAAAAACTGTTTTACTTACTTTCACAAGTTCTAACAAACAGTATTTTTATAAGCTAAAGTAAGAACTAACTTTTCTCGTCAACCTTCTCTGATGCTATGATTTCAACAAAGTGTGGGTGTGAAAAGTTGTACCCTTTAGAGACTAGACTTGTGGATTAAATTTGATACCAATACGAAGTTTCTTTACATTCACATGATATTAAGATTGTTATAAGATTCTAACGACTAGAGGTAAAATCGTATTTGAAGGTGCGCCTGTGGCTGGTTGTGGATGTCAATGCAGCCCATTAGGAGCATTAGAAATTAGGAGCATTATGACTTTGTTTTGTTCGTTATCAAATTAAAGCTGTTGAGGCATACGTTAAGAAACCTTTGTGAACTAATGGTTCAATTATACATAGTAGCCTGATACACCTCTGTGTACATTTGCCCTAAAATAAAGAACTTTTAATTTGGCTGTGTAAACACCTGACTAACAAACCGTGCTTGGTACAACTTGTTCAGCGCACCGAAGTTTAATTTCGTTCGGATACCCGTTCAGAAATTATGCAGCGAGAATATATTAGAATTGATGATCTGCGCTATCGGACTTAAAGGTAGTTACTATGGATGGTGGGCATGGAAGATTTATGGAGTAATGTTAAAGGAGGTCGGAAAAGATCAAGTTGAGAAATTAAACTGCTTTATAACTATAATTGTTAATTATTGGATTTGTATTTAAAATCTGTTTTAGTATCTCTAAGATCTATCCTGAATTCATTCTGTAGGCAGCTTTCGTAAAGTGATTTTCTAAATATGTTGTGTTATAACCAAATAGAAGAAATAGGACTGTTTCGTTTGTTGTTGGAATGGGTATGTAATATGTATGTTCAAATGTTTCGGTCTATATATCTTTGTTAAAAAAAAATGTATCCGATATGTTTTCTCCTAATGAAATAAATTAACTTCAAAACCATCTTAAGCCTTATAGTGAAATGTTTGCACACTCAAATCTCTATATCGAATCTTAGTATCATTCATTTAGATTTTAATTTTGATCGCTCCGTGATGGAACTAATTAAATAAGAAGATATTACTGTTGGTTTACAGAATTAAATGACGTTATCAGCACAAGGAAATCGTTTAGTTGTGATAAATTAGCTCAGAAGCGCACACGCCTTGCCTCGGAAAATATTTAATAGCTTTCTATCTAAACGCGCTGCACTGTAGAAATATAGAAGACGTATTGGCACTGCTTTTCGAGTTAGCGGTTTTGGGTCCATTTCCCGGTAAAGATAATGACTGTTGTTCCTCAGATAGATGCCAACTCGTAAAAACAGTTCACCGGCTAAGTTTTATAAGTATGGTAATGGAGTCTTATGTCGAAATCTCGTCTGCGACAGCACCGCCGCTGCGGCTATATCTTCTTTAAAGCAGCAGTGTGAGCACTGTTGTGTTTTGGTTTGAAGGATGTGATTAGTTTTATTATTTTTTTATAATATGGTTTTGTTATGTAATTTTGGAAAATATTCTGTTTTTAATATAATGTAATATAGTTACGTATCCTGTATCGAATCTTTGAATCCTGTTGTTTACCAATTTTTAGGACAGCGTAAATCTGTTAGCTTCGGGGCATTACAATCCGCATACAACGCATAGGCACCTAATGATCTCATGCACGCACTAAACATTACCTATATATACGTGAAATATGTTATATATATAATTATATATTTTAATAACCAGACATATGTTTCCTAAAAGTATGCATGACAGTAATTTACACATTATTATATTATTCTATACTCTTTATCACATTTTTTAATAATACACACGTTTGTAGACATACTCGTAATAATCATTGGTAGTGCACTTTAACCACGCATGCTGTGGTCTTCTATAAATGAAAATACTTGTTAGCATTTATATAGTGAAGTGTAGAAAAGTAAGACGCTTGTACATGTATTTTTGTTGATGACCCCTTATTAAATAAATAAATAAAATAAATCTTCACTAAACTAAGTAGAATTATTGTAATCGAAGGATTGTCTTATTATTTTTGAACGAATTTCAACAATAAACAATAAAATTATTAACCGTATTCGTAAAAATTAAAGCCGTACATTACGTAACTGACCACTGCTTCAGTAAATTGCAGAAAACTCCAATCATCGTTCACTTTGTACCACTGTCCGCGTAGGGAGATAATATGTCAGCAATCATCGTAGTCGCAATATAATAACGATTCATGAAAGCAACAGTTATAATAGTCAGATAAGTTATGCGCATCGCAAATAGCACAATTAGTGCACTTGCATCATGCATACTATATCGCTGTCCAGGCGCACGCAATGCGTTTGTTGCTCAGCCACGCTCAAGTTCAGGGTAACCCCTTACGTAACTGTCAGTATTACTTCCGGTGCCGACGAAGTTCTTTCACTAAGTACGACTTTATAAACATATATCTATAAAGTTAAAATTTAACAGTTGTGCTGAAAACTATGACATCTATTCTAGTGCATAACCCGAACTTAATTTATTCTCTTTCGCAACATCGGCCGAAACCCATATTCAATCCTGATCTGTTCAGCTGCTTATCTCAGATAGAACAATAAATCCGTTTAAAGCGTCTCAATATCTATATAATTTCTATCTATATAAAATATTGCAATCTATAAATTTAAACTATATCTAGGCGTCCGAATTACAGATTGCGATTGACCCCTTGTAAGTAATTTTGCAAGTAAGTAAATTTAAATAAACAGTTTTCTAATATTCAATCCGCGGATCAAAGTTGATGAGTGTCAATCTACGATCATTAAGTTATATTACATTAATAAATACGGTACCTACCTATATATCGTTCTTTATTGTATTACAGCCATGGGATATTAAAAAGTAATTATATATCTAAAATTTACAAATGCGCTTATAGTAATTAAAATTTAAAGTACAAATGGAACAATATCGCCAATTTTTCTAAGTTCGAGTAGGTTTTTCACGTAATTTCTGATTGAAAATACTCTTATTAAATGCAGGCAAAGCACTGGCGACTCTTCAGGTTTGACCCCTTCAACTGTGCTAGATTTAGTTAGATTACATTAATAAACAGATAATAAACAGATGGTGCTGTATACAATGGTGCTCTCACATTGCAATATTTTTAAATCCGTCCATAACCTTCGTCAACATAATTTATGGTGACCCTTTCATATCCGTTTTAACTTTCGAATACCGTTGATTTTTAATAGGAAATAAGTACCAGTTTGAGCTGAGTCAAATATACAACTATTATGTAAACAATCAAGTAGAATAACTTCTACACAAGTCATTATAACACATCAATTCATCAAATTAGTAAATTGATATTTATGGCTATTAAAAAATTATATGTCATCGATTAAATGACTCACGAAATTGGTATTTACAATTACGATTTATTCTTTTATTTGTATTCAATTTTATTGATCATAATATGTATTTTATGGAAAGAAGTGTAATTTGTAACATTAATCAAGGAAATTCGCGCGATCGTGAATCGAAAGTTGGTGTATTGTCTTGATTAAAACATAAACCCTCAAAAAGCTGCGGAGCTTTTCCGGGGATTATAAATAAGACCATCAGTATTAGTGTGCGTCCGTGACCATCCTTAAGTTTCTTTACGGTTACCCAGAACGCAACAAGTGTAACTTCCGACTGTCACTGATTTATTTAGACACTACGTTTAGACATGCGTACCATTTATTACGCGAGGCTCCGTATATGGCTCTTCCTGTCTGTATAACGTGCCATGATGTAACTTACTCTAGGTGGATATCTATTAATTATTCCTTTTAAAAAGTGGTTCTAAATGGCAATCGTAATAGATCTGTGGCATTTTATACTCTGTCATTTTTATCCTTTTCAGTTATGTATCAGTGATACAGTGATACCTATGACGTGTTGGCCTAGTGGTTAAGCATCTCTACCCCGCTATGTGGGGTCTAGGTTCAAATTCCGTTACGCACCTCTTTTTCTCGAATTATTGACTTTTCCAAATTTTGGAAATACGCACATGTATTAATTATCACTCGCTTTAACGGTGAAGAAAAAAATCGTGAGGAAACCTGAATTACTAAGAATTATCCATAACGTTCTCAAAGTGATACTTGGCCAGCGTGGTGAATTATGGCCTAAACTCTCATCTCTCAGAGAAGACACGTGCCCAGCAATGGGACAATAATCGGTTGATGATATATCAGTGATATTGGACGCCATAAATTAATTTTATTTCTAAATCTTGTTAATAAAATACTTCAAAGCATTTTGTAACAGTTCCGTAATCTTTTAATTGTCAAAGTTTGATCAGAGAATAATATGTACCTACAGTTGCTTTTTAAATACCAAGTAGTCTATTTGGCACCGATTTACACTTATCTATCTTAACTTACATATCTTATACATTAGTTGAATTCTTGTTTAAGGCTTTTCCGTTAAATTCTGAGTAATGTGTGTTATTCTGAAGTGGGCGTGTTTATCTAACCGTTAGTTGCTAATGACTTTTCACATATGCCATTAAGTTATACACTGTGGAAGAAAATTATCGCATGAAGTTGTAAAATTCAACCAACGGCCGGTTATGAAATAACTGTTTTAACTTATATAGCACCCACTTATTTTGTCGAGGGCAATCTTGACCAACCTCACCAATACAAGGTCACTCAACGACGCTTCAGGTTCCCATTTCTTTTTTCAGGCATTTTATATACTTACATCGCAATTTTTTTTTATATTTTACATACGTGATGTGATGGTGGTAGAGTCTTATGTCGAAGGCTTGCCTGCGGCGGCACCACCGCTGCACCTATTTCTGCCGTAAAGCAGC
>DWKW01002914.1:0-10510 GCA_018250115.1 Doberes anticus
ATATTAATTGACTACACTCTACTATTTGATGGTGGTAGAGTCTTATGTCAAAGGGTCATCTGCGGCAGCACCTATTTCTGCCGTAAAGCAGCAGTATAAGAACTATTGTGTTTCAGTTTGAAGGGCGCAGTCCAGCAGAAGACACAGGACAGGAGGCATTCCGACTAAGTCCACAGGAGTAGCAATGCATCCACATGCCTCAGATAGGACTTCCGTTCTATTTGAGGATGGATGTGGATGTCCATGGGCTGCAGTGACCACTTAACATTAGGTGGCCTGCATGCTTGTTTGCAATTGTATTGAAATAAAAAAGAAAAAAATTTAAAAACACTCCTAGTAGAGGAGAAAATATAGAATTAAAATCCACCTAAAAGTTAGAGAACATAAATATTGCTTAACTCAGGATATTATTATTGTCTGTGATATGGACAATACATCAAACTTAAAGCAGTTTGATGGTGGCAAGGTCAACTTACATTAAAAGTCTACCTGCAGCTACAACACCTCTGCTTCTATTTCTGCAGTATAGCAGCAGTGCTGCAGCAGAGCACTGCCGTTTGGTTGAAGGGTGTGGTTTGGCAGAATACACAGTATATTCTTACCATATACTCGCACATCTTTAGTATTTCATGTCTAACCTATCTGAGGTTGGATGTGGATGTCCATTGGTTGTAGTGGCCATTTAACATCATGGCTTCCATGATTGTTTGCCATTGCGAGATCATTAAAAAAAAAACAAAACAAAAAGAAAAATATGATTATATTTATGATACTCTACCTAATGATTCCAAAGGTTGGTTGTAGTCGTCACTGGAGAATATTTTCTTGGGGAAGGTAGTCATAAGTTTGATGTTTGGATTATTGGCAAACTCCTGACTGTTCATTTCCAGGAACAATCTGTAAAATAATAAATTTCTCAATTTTTCAATCAAAAATATATGAAGAAGCAGTTTCTTTATTACAATATTTCAGGTGAAAGACCAAACTCGAAAATTACATGAATATGAAAGATAGCAGAGTGGGTGAAGGGTTTTGCCCAAGGAGGTTGATTCATAGAGGACACAAATATTTTTTAAAATTAGATTTTGATGGCGGTAGAGCCTTATGCTGAAGATGAATTTTACTTTAAAAGCTCTCCAACAGAAGAGCTTCTAATAAAAAATATTATAATATTTTTTAATTTATCATTTTATATATATAACATTGAACCCACTTGACTGCAGCTAGTTGCTCCATAGCTCCAAAAGTGTGAGTCAAAGACTGTCCATCTGGAAGTCTCAGTTGAATGCGAGCTTGATCATAGGAAACCTTGACAGCTGGTGTTGCCGGTTGAGGAGCTGGTACTGAAGGCGGCTCTGGAGGTGGAGCTTTCTGTCCAGATGCTGCTAGCCTGAAATTATGGTATGGTATGTTCATATATATCATCAACCCATTATTGTAGAGCACGGGTATCCTCTCAGAAATGAGTGTTTAGGCTATAGTTCACCACCCTAGCCATGTGCGGATTAATGAACTTCACATGTCTTTGAGAACAATTTGGAGAACTCTCAGGCATGCAGGTTTCCCCAGTTTGCATTAACTTCACAGGTCTATATCAGAATAATACATTACATTATCAAATTTATACACTACACGATTCAATTTGAAGAGTTTGGCTTTCAATTGAATTCAGTCAGTGTGAAAATCTACTCACTTCCTAGCCTGTTTGTCCGCTTCAATCTGAGCCCGGACTCTATCCCTGGCTTTCTGATCTTCAATCTTCTCTCGCCGTCGCTGTTCCACTAATTTCTGCATCTCCTGCTCTTGCAGTTTCAGCCGGGCGTCCTGCATGTCTTTACCAGATTTGATGCGAAGACGCTCTCGTTCTAAAGCTTCTGCCTGAAAGTGACATTTTAAACAAATGAAATATAGCACATCACAGAAAAATATGTAGAACAAATAGATCAAAGTGCTTTCTGAGGTTGGACATATTTACATCACTTCTTCTAAGGACTAAGCTGGAACAACTCATGTCTAGTTGGAATATGCCAATCAGAGCTTGTATATCAGCATAGAACATTGAAAGCCTTGCAGTTTTACAGTGGAGATTGGTATTGCAACAATACTGTTTCTGGCAAGTCTCATACTCTATGTTGTACAAACTCTTCATAAAACGCAAAATAGACTAACCTTTTCCCTCTCTTCCCGTTCCTTCCTCTTCTGTTTCATTCTATCCTCAAGCAGAGCCAACTGCGCCTTCTTCTCTTCCTCCGTCAGCGGCTTCTTCTCTTCCGTGGACTCAGAGAAGCTGCAATGATTTGTTTTGGCAGCGTGGAATTCCATTTCTTCCTGATTTTTCAACAGTTTGCCACAATCGTCACATTTTAGTGATTTGGCTTCGGCCGGGTCAGTGGATGGGGTCTCCGTAGGCTTAGGTTCTTCGGAGGTTGTAGGAACGTTGGCTGTTAAACTGCCAGCGATTGTATTTCCAGCAGACATCTGCGGATCATCGGCGTGCGCCAATAACCACTCCATAGCCGGCTCCACACCTTTATTATTTGTAACAGCCAACGCTTTCTCTCTATAAACGGACAACAACACATCATAACCTAATCTCTTAAGACCAATGTAAAAATTTACTTACTTATATAATTAAAATATTTACGCTTTTTCCTTCGGGAAACCCATTTCTATCAATGTTTGTATATCTGCCATTTTATTTCATCAATATTACTCTACTTAAAGCAATAAATCAAAATTTTATATCTGAAAGCAACTTTTCATCACTCATTTGTCATGCACAGACAAAGTAAGTATAGATATCAACATATGTCATCAGCAGCGGTACCATCCAGGGGAAATCCATAGGGAATTTCGTCGGGAGAATATCGATGCGGAATCAGAGTGGAAAAAAACTAATTATTAAATTTTGAACTTGTCACAAGCTAGCCAGAAATTATGGAATCTATTTATTGGTTAAAGCTTTATCATCAACCCAGCATCGACATTAGGGTAGGGCGCGGTTGGGGTACCACCCAGAACGCCCTGCGACGCCTTTTTTCGTGCTCGCTCGTGGAAAGCACTATGATGGATACACGTAAATTTCCTAAATTTGGCAAAAATATCATTATGGTGGCAACACTGAATGTAGTGTAGTGATCTATCTGTTCAATTGGAGAACCCTGTCACCGGGAATCTCCGACCATAGAAAAACATATTATATATCTCATTATTGCATGGCAATAAAAGGGGCGCCGCAAAAATCTCACCCAGGGCGTTGATAGTGCTGAAACCGGCACTGCATCAAACCATTATTATTCCACTGTTGGGCACAGGTATCCTCAAAAAAATTAGAGTGTTTAGGCTAATTTCCATTACTCTGGCCACGTGCGGACTGGCGGACTTTACATTCCTTTAAGCACATTTTGGAGAACTCTAGAGCAATAGCTTGAGCTTCCATTTTCAAACGTATTTGTTAAAAGGATATTATATATGCTAAATAAATATAAAATGTGTCGTCTACTGATACTCCGGTAGAATTAATGGCTAACAGAGAAGGAATTAAGAAGCTTGGACTTATTTTGAAGATTGAGCCTTCAAATGAGATGTTGATTAAGGAGGTTTGTTGGAGAAATCAAGAAGACAACCTCTAGTTCTTATTTTTAAAATGTAATGCAATAAACGTATACCTTGTTGATTTACAAACGTACTTATTTTATTTAGTTAAAGTTTTATCTCGATTGGGGAATTTCATCATGAGTTTTAGCTGGTTTTTTATATGCCGTGTGCTATGTATTTGACATTGGCAGCCGTAGATACCACGATAAATATTATTTGTTCAATTAGTAGGTACGGCTTAGCCAAATGCTCTAATTAAAATTACATGAAATACAATACGAAATACATAAAATTATTTGCCATTCAAAATGAATTAATTAGGGATCTTTATATTTTTAGTGCGGTTTTTTTAATACACTAAGGAAGCTTCACTTTGTCACTGAATTAAAGATAACATTTGTAATGAAGAAGAAAAATCAAATAAATAACAGTAGGTATGTAATATCTTGGAAAAAAAACCTTTAAATTTAGTACTTCGGTAACTTGACTTTATTATTTATCTGTTACTACGGCATTATTTTTTAAATTTATCTACGAAACTTATAGACAAGACAATACCCTTCTAGAGACGGAACTGTTATTTTTAAATCCGTAGAGTAATGTATATAAAATGATCAATTAATTTATTCATCTGTTACATTGCTTTTAAAATAACTTAACTGAAATAAAATGTCAATACAAAGAAGGCAAAGTCGACGAAAGAGCATTCAACACAGTGATCCGGGTAAAATATTGGATCTAGTGATGAGCCTCAATGACGAACGTTGTGCTCCGTTGCAAATGAAAATAAATTCTTATGTACGCCACATAACAATTTCAATTCTCACGTATTACATTAATTATAATATTTAGAAAATGACAAATATTGATGATTTATTTGATGACGAATCCTAATTTTGTAATTTGCTTTATTTAAATAAATGGAGTGTGATTATTTTTTCAGCTAAGCGAAGAATGCGAAGCGGAAACGGCTTTACTTATCGTAGTTCAAGGTGCGGGCAACGAAGCATACATCGAAGCCGTCGGTACGACTGCTATGCCGCGGAAATTGAAAATTTGCGTACGATTACCTTATCCACTCCACGGCCTTTGTATACATCGCTTAAAACTTATACTAGCTAATTGAACACCATTATATTAATTCGTCACCATCTATCAGCTTTGTAAGATTATTTGCGGAGCTACCATGACCATACTGATCAAAATTACCTTATATCAAATTACGCTTATATTAAATTTGCCAAAAGGCACTGATATAGAGCCTTCACTGCCCTTGACACTTATGTTACATTTTTTTTGTCAGTTTGGCCCAATTTATAAAAAAAAACGCTAATCACAGACTAGATATAGGTACATGTATATAAACTACATATGTTTTCATTGTCAACCCATACTTATTCCACAAATGGGCACAGGTCTCCCCTCAAATGCAAGTGTTTAGGCCATAAACAATCACGCTGGCCAAGTGCGCATATGCCTTTGAGAACATTATGGAGATCACTCAGGCGTGCAGGTTTCCCTCACATTTGAAGATAGTGATAGTTAATTTTTAATTCGGACATAATTTTAAAATAATTATAAATAACAATTTAGAAAAATTAGAGGTGCGTGCCGGGATACGAACTCCGACTCACAGGATCGGGAAGTGGCTTAGTGGTTAAGAATCTAGTCTTAACCACTACGCCATCACTCACTAGTTGCATAAATAACTAAATAGTTATAAAAGCCATATTAAGAATATTTGTAACAATAGTAATATACTATTTATTTACTCCAGTAGCCAATATTGATATGTATGTACTATATTTACATATAAAATTAATCAACTCTTGTCAAGTTATTCACACCATATATCCATTTCCCGTAGATGACCCACAAACTATCCGACGTACTGAAGTCTTCAACGGAACAGACGGATACGCTTGCTCATTTCGGAGCCGACTTCCAGGCTATTGTTACACCGGTAAGTTGGTTACGTCACGGCCCACTGCTCGGCCCGGGACTCGTCTCTAAGGTCCAATGGTTTACTAGGTCGTACGTAGATGCTTTGCTACTCCTGAAGTCTAAGGCCAGTGTATTCTGCCAACGACACAATTCAAACCGAAACACAGCAGTGCTCACACTTCTCCTTTACAGCAGAAATTAGTGCTGCAGAGGGTGGTGGTGGTTCTTATATTTTTTTATAAATAAAACAGTTAAACGCTTAATTGCTTACAAGTAAATATTATTTAAATACTACCAACTAATTTACTTACTTATAGTAATAAATAAATTATCTCTTCTTTTGACGGTGAAGAAAAATATCGTGAGAAAACCGGCATGTTCTCCATAATGTTCTAAAAGGCATATGAAGTCAGCCTATCACACATATGGCCAAGCGTCTAGCATCTAGCGCACGTCGTTTCATTGATTATTCATTTTCATTTATAACTCCCAGTTAGGTTTTGATTATTATGTATTTTGGGACGTATTCTAAGTCGGTTTCTGAACGCGCCCGTAGCGTGCGTGATGTCTCTGCTAGGGGTATCCCCGCTGCCGCTTTATCTGAAACGCTGGAGAAAAGGGGTGCCACTAAAAAATTTCTGCCACGCTTGGAAAAAATCGAAGATCCGGGGATGCCAATGCAAGTAATGTATTTAGCCCTACGATTTTTTTTTTTAAAAGAGCTTCCTTTTTGTCCTAGCACATCTCAAAAGACAATCCAAAGAAGCGTATCGTGATGTTCCCCGTGCCTGACAAACCATTCTCAGTCATCGTGTGCGTTGTGGCTCCCAAGGTGTTGGAGGAGACTGTCGCTTGTATTGCCTGCGAGTGTTTCTTGTACGTTCCAATTATTCTGGTTGCTATGTAGCTAGAATCAGTGGCGTAACTAGCCATTTCGGTCCCCAATGCAAAAAATGTAAGTGTCTATTTGCCCTTTGCCTAATATGAAAACGAAAGTTGACTGCCGAATATTGCACGAGAAATCGGCTAGCCGGCAGTAGACACCTGAAGGCTGAGACAGTTTTCGAACTATTCCTTTTTTTCAAACTGCTCTCACGGAGGAACGAGTAGAGTGAAACTTAATTAAGAAGCTGAGCTTAAAGGATCATACTTCGTTTTTTACAAAATAGGTTCGATCCCATTGCTCATGGTCCTCGTAAAAAATTATATAGTTTTAATCGTGTGTGCGGATATTTAGGACACGTTTCTCTTGAGGATTTTAAAAAATCTTCTATGAGGGCCCTCCTCCCTCCTCGAAATAATTTTTTTTTTTTTTTTATCTTTTGTATCCCACTGGGGCCCCTTGGTTCAGGGCCCCCATGTTACCGCATTGGTTGCATTGGCATAGCTACGCCACTAGCTAGAATTCAATAGGAACCAAGACTGTTATACGTATTACCTATATTGACAACCGGAATAGTATCCGATTGTTCTCAATTTTAATTGTGGTATGGTATTATAAAAGTGATAGGCTAGTGGTTAAGAATTTCGATCTTCTGTTTTGGTTCCGGAGTTCAAATTCCGGCACGCACCCCTAATTTTTAGAAATTATTATTGATAAATATTAGGCACATATGCGTATAAAAAAATAATTATCACTTGTTTTAACGGTGAAAGAATACTTCGCGAGCAAACCTGCACGCCTGAGAGTTCTCCAAAATGTTTTCAAATGTGGACTGTGGACTAAACCTCCTCATCCACCAAGGAGACCTGTGATCAGCAGTGGGACAATAATGAGTTGATTATGATTGACAATTGATAAAAGTTCGTTTGGGAAAACGATATTAGTGGACACGATCTCATGATAACCTGTTAATTAAAGCATGCGATTAAATCCTAAGCTAAGCTTAGCTAACGCTAAGATTCCCTGTGTCGTGGGTACCAAGATCACACGTGCAGACAAGAACAAACAAACAACCCGATCGTGAACAGAACTCAGGACACTCCGGACAGCATACCGGAATGGTGACGACTATGCCAAAGGGGTCATCAAGTACAATCATTTGAAGAATCTTTTAAAACAAATGAAACATCGACCTTCGGTGGTTTGGGCGGTTATTCAATCACAGTGCCCTAGTGGTGGCGCCAGTACACGACGCAAAATTTGATGACGATACTGATTATTTTTTATTTTCTAGATTTTGCTGGCCAGTGCTTAAGCAAACAGTGGCTCTGGAATACGAATGCACATTGAAACAAAAATGCCAACAACTATTACGTGTAGCTCGACGGCTTTTCAGTCAAGTACGTAATGTTCATTGAGTATTATTTGCTTACAAATGATTTTGGTTCGGTTCCAAAAGATGCTTAGTTTTTTTTAAAGTTAATCGAGAATGCGGACTATATGATGTTAAGTGATCAATATCAAGTTAACCAGCCTAAGATGGCGTTTCTATTCCGGGGGACACCCACCAATCACATTCTTCAGCCCGGAAAAGTGCAAGCACTGCTGCTTTATGGCAGTGATGGAGGCACGCCTGTAGTGCCGCAGGTAAGCCTCCAGCAGAAGACTACTACTTTTCTTATGGTAAGTTTGAATAAGGTTTGACATAAGTTTGGCGACTACTATGGCGTTGATCGTGTCCACACTCGACAGTGATCACTCACCATCAGGTTGCCTGTTAAAACGTACGGGCTTAACATAAAAACAAAAACAAAAATAGGATTCATAAATGAGTTTTTTATTTTTATTTGACCTAAGGTGGCGTCTCTAAGTACTCTACTCCGCATAGCCATGGGACAAGCGAAGCAGTTGACTAAAGCTGAGTATTGCTCGGTGATGCTGATCGACGTTGACACTATGGAACTTGTCAACTTAAGTTACAATCCTGGGAAGCCAACTCCTGTTAGAATTTTCTTCCTATAAAATTTTACATAAAATAGGTTAATTTTCAGGGCTTGTCGGCTGCTACAGTGGCGTCATCTATTTTTGACGCAAAGCAATACGAATATTGCTATATCCCGGTCAGATAATTTTACTGCTAAAGGTATTGTCTAATACCATACTGTCTGTTGCAAATCGTCAGATAGAGAATCTCTTACGTCAATATGAGAGGCATGGTTGGCAGATTTCACTGCACAAACCCTACGAGTTTGCACTTATTTCTCAAAGATAAGGTTAAGGTAAGGATTTATGATACATATCGGTGGTGGTAGAGTCTTATTTCGGAAGCTCGCCTGCGGCGCAACCACCGCTACCCATTTCTGCCGTAAAGCATCAGTAAGAGCATCACTGTATTTCGATTCGAAGGAGGCATTCCACCTCTAAGGTGTAGCAACGCATTCGCATATGACCTCGAATAGGACTCTGAAGTCCTATTCGATGGATGCGGATGTCCATAAGCGGTAGTGACCACCTAACATCAGGTGGACTGCATGCTCGTTTCCTACTTCTTTACGACGACAAGTGACGACAAAGTGATATATGCAACTGCCCACCTTCAAATCTGACGTTGTCACGCAGTCACGTAGTCTAGTTTAGCTCCATAATAACTTGAACACAATCAGCTTTCTGTAGTTGAGTTGTCGTACACATTAGAGGCAGTACGTGCTTCAATACGTGAGGCTTAAAGATCATCGCCCACTAAGCCGTCCCATTCTATGTCAGTGCTATGAATGTATCGACCACGAAAGAAAACGATGGATTCTATAAATGCCAACATGTTAACAAATTGTCAGATTCAGGTGACCAATTTTGTAATCGATTTGTAAAATATTTCACGTCACGTATCCAAATATCTGTTGAAGGACGAAAAAGAAACAGAGGAGCGTCGGTTTCCAATGAACATTGGTATAGCCGGCCAAGTGATAAACACAGGCACCCTGGTGAACGCAAAATCCGTTAAGGACCACCCTGCCTATCACC
This sequence comes from Doberes anticus, assembly GCA_018250115.1. NCBI lineage: Eukaryota > Metazoa > Arthropoda > Insecta > Lepidoptera > Hesperiidae > Doberes > Doberes anticus. Next base: position 9,446 of record DWKW01002914.1, read on the forward strand.
CCGATATTGACTGTTATCCTGGAGTGGACTGCAAGTTTGTACAGAGCTTGTGTTATTTGTAAAGTTAAGTAGAGACGTTAAATGGAGTCTTCAGGGTGGTGCAGATGAGTTCTCATGATGGTTCACTCTTGCGTCACGTATGAGATTAACAAGCGGCGATGCAAATCTAAAAACACTTGGTTAAGTAGGACTACAATGTTGGAATTTTTCATACCTAATTCATCTAGTGGTTAAGAATCTCGCTCGCCCGAAACCCGCTCCTGTGGATCGAGACGGCACGGAGTGAAAGAAATCTCGTCACTGACATATTTCTAAATTATGTGCGTTTTAAAAATTAATGATCACAGGCTTCAACGGTGAAGGAAAACATCGTCAGGAAACCTTTATGCCAGAGAGTTCTCCAAAATGTTCTCAAAGACATGTCAAGTACGCCGATTCGCACTTGGCCAGCGTGATGGACTCTAGCCTAAAAACTCTCATTTTTGAGAGATCTATGCCCAGCAGTGGGACAATAATGGGACCATCGTTCCCATCTATCGTTCGAATCACAGCCGCAGCTTTTTTTCACTTATTATTTGCGTATAGTATGCGTATGGCCATTGTAACTCGCTTTTACGGTGAGACATCTCTGACAGTTCACAATATTTTCAAATGTACCTACTTTAAATCAATCACCCACATCTGGGCATCGTGGTGGACTGTGATCTGAACCTGATCGCTGAAAGATAACTCGTGCCCAGCAAGAAGACAGTAATTGACAATGACGATGAAGAGGCCATGCAAGACGATGCAAAGGCATTGGTCATGTAAAAATCCTTTCAAACCCTTTATATTACAGATCTCTCCTATGCTTCCCAATTCGCGAACAAACCGGCATCATCGGAGTGGGTCTGCTAATCAACAAGATAGGGGATCCGTACTTCGACGCTATGGACGAGGAAATGGCATTGGCCTTTAGTATATACTGCGGAGTGTGCATCATGCACTCGGTCGTTTATCAGAAGATACAGGAGGCGCATACCAGGAATGCCTTGGCGAATGAACTTGTCATGTATCACATGCAGG